>MU130698.1:238831-258688 GCA_015039465.1 Phlegmacium glaucopus
AGCTAATTTGGTTGGTCAGTAATGCTGCGCCAGTGAAGATTCCTCCAAAAGTGCAATCAGCAACAGAGACTGGGATTGCTTCCTGGATGGAACGTGCAGACAGTGTGGGCAGACGATTGAATCGAATCACAGCAAATGCTCCCGTCATATATGCTGATCAGATCAGTGCCCAGTTCCTGGTCGACAATGATAAGGACCTAATTCATAACCATGTTGTTAACCTCAGCAAACTCCAAAAGCTTATTTACAAATATCAGAACGAAATCTACGCTTTGGGGGGTATATGTGAAGAATACCATCTGGCAGACATAATCGTCAAGGATGTCTGCAAGGTTGTTCGGTGGATAGAAGAGTTGTTATGTTATGCGATGGTCGACAGTGACGAGTTCAGGATATTTTATGAGACACGTAAATTCATGTATCAGATTTTGAATTGACAGATTTTGAACAAAAATATTATTGGAGATTTTGAAAATGATACATGACTAGTAGCTATATTCACGGTAGGGGCAGTTGTCAGTGTAATGACGGACTTCACCATCATCGTTCCTACCGAATCTACCTTCACAGTCGCATTCGTCAAAATCAATGCGAGCCCTTCCGTAGAGATGGGCATTGCGTTCAGCGAGGATTATTGTTTTGTATTGAGCGGCCCTGTCAGTTTCGCCATCATAAATGTCTTCAGGCGCATTAAGAACCTGAGCACCACCTGTTCGGCTAAGAATAAGTACATGATCGGTGATGAAAAAAAAGTGTGTACCGGCTACCCTATCTACGGTTGGTTCGGTCACATTGAGAACCCCAGGAGCAGCTGAAGACTTCTCCCCTGTTTGGATAGGATTAAATACATCATCAGTGATGAAATAACATACATACCGGCCACGGCTGGTGCCTCCATGTCGGCCCTCTCCATTCGTGCTAAAGCAGTGACAATGATCTCCGCAACACGCTCACCTAAACAAGAATAATTGATCACATTATGAAGACAAAAATTTAAAAAGATGGAACTAACTCTCTGTGAGGGATAAACCTGGCTCGGGGCCCAGCTGGACGCTCACGCCAAGCTGGCGGAAGGCATGGACGACGACCGCAAACATTTGTGTTACTGTGTTGATGTGAGCAGAGTCGGAGGTACTCATGATTGCGTGGTAATTACGGTGAATTTTAAGATAACCGTCCAAGTCCTTTTAGTCGTTTTAACAAGGTTTTGGAACTATACAGTTTATCGGAAATCACTGGGAACCTGTTTTGAGGCTTGAGAAATCATCCCTGACGCCTGAACAAGCTTAAGCTCATCATAGGTAACCATCAAACACGTTATTCTAATGCCGGCACCATCCTGGGCAACACCCATTCAGAAGGAATTCCTTTTGGCTCGGCGAATTGATTTCAGCCAAGCTCAAGCCAACAAAAAACTCAGTACATTTTGGGTTGGACTCTACCGCGATTTTTTTGTGAGATGGCCCGACCAAGCATCCGAATCAGTGGACCCCACCGTCGAAGGTCAGCAGCCAGAAAAAAAGAAACAAAAGAAGAAGAATAAAAGCTCTGATTTGCCGGTCGTTGAGCTGTCTCACGACAAGTGGGTTTCTATGCGAAAAAATGTTTGTTTTTACTTTTGATTGAGAAACTTAATCTGACGCTTTTTTTAGAATATCTATAATTGGTATAACAATCACGGTCTCAATAAAGGACGAAGGTCAGGGAAAGTCGGCACGGTAAAAATCAGCATTGCGTCATGCGCTTCACGACTTCCCACCGAACTACATCTATACTCAAAGCGATATTACGAGACACGAGTTAAGGCTGCAGTTGATGCCGAGATTGGTGATCGGAACGTGGACTCAAAGAATCGGATTGTAATCATCAACAAACACCTAGCCGAAATTTACGGGAATGAATCAGATGAGATCAAAGCAGAGATTTGTGGGGCACTGGAGGAGGAGAGAATGGCAAAGGAGGCGGCAAAGGAAGCAGATAGATCAATCGTCAATGCTAATGATTTGACCATGTCCGAGATCGGCTTGTAAGTCATTTCGGTTTCTCTGATTTCATCCTGATTAAACATCGCTATGTAGGGCTCAAGCTAGCTTGCATGAAATTATACAAGACTTCTTCGAGGCTATGGAAAAGCGTACCACATGGGCTTTTACAGTGCTAGGGGGAGGACGCGATCCCACTAAGGAAGGAGCAATCCGAACGATTGGTATACATGTTGGAAAAAACAGTTATGGACAGACGTTCGCAAAGGCAAACCCTAACTATCGTGAATCCGTTTTGGCTCCGTTCTCAACTTTTTTGCATTCGGTGTTTTGTAAGTAATGCGATCATGGGTCACTAAATATCATTAATCTCTTCTTCAGCGGAGTCAGAGCGCCATAAATTCACCAACGATAAAGCCGATGATACTGCTGTTCTCCCCTCAACAACCTCTGCCTCTGACTCATCATTTGTCGTTTCCCCCTCGCCATTGATCGCCTCTGAACCGCCATCCATCGTTCATAAGGCCGATAATACTGCTGTTCTCCCCTCAACAACCTCTGCCTCTGACTCATCATTTGTTGTTTCCCCCTCGACAACTTCTGCCTCTGACTCGCCATTGATCGCCTCCGAACCACCATCCATCGTTCTCCCATCGACAATCTCGCCGGGGCACCCTCTTATTTCGACTTCGAGTCATGCTTCAGGTTCCGACGGCCCTTTGAGAATGAACAGCAACGCTCAAATTAACGATGAACAAACTGTCAAAGCTGGAGCATGTGGGCAGGTCAAGAAGAGCGATAAGATCGAGAAGCCTTCCAACAGTGGTACAATCACGTTAGATAACCTCTACGGTCATGGAACAGTGTCGGTAGGTGTTAAAAATGGAGCGTTGGGGATGAATATGGGTGATGGAATGGACTGGAGCTTTTTCAGCACAATAAGCAAATGGAGAATAATATAAGACGCTGGATGATAAACAACTGAGCTCATGCTAGATCAATATTCAACGCAGGACGGTGTTCAATTATTTGAATGGGAACATAGTATTTAAAATCGAGCATTGTCTCATGTGTTTGACGTAGTTCGAATATTCAAACTCAGAGCGTTCAATATTACTGATGACATACGAAATTAACTGCAGATGATGTCCAACCGAGGTGATCGGACGTTGAATATAACAATCGGAGTTGACCAATGTGATCAACAAAAGCTAGAAATTCAACCCTGGAGGGTGTCCAGTGAGGTCATGGATAGTAGAGATTTGAGATCTGGAAGGTGCAATGGAGATGAGGACAGAATAGGAAATCCAGGAGGCGTCAAAGGAGTAACAATTCGATAGATTCAACCCTAGGAGTGTCCAATGAGCTAATGGTGTTGAATATTGAACACCAGTAGGTGTCATCGAGATATGCAGCTTGTAAGTCATTATCTGGAGGTGTCGCAATGAGCTCATGACAGATTGAACATCGCAATGTAGGGTCTCAAACTAGCTATGACAGTGAAATTATACAAGACTTCTTCGAGGATATGGAAAAGCGGACCACAGGTGACTATTACAGTGCCACCAGGAGGACATCCCACTAAGGATTAGGATGCAATCCGAAGATATGGGCGATGTAAGTTCGGAAAAAACATTGTATATGGACAGACGTTCGCAAAGGCAAACCCTAACTAACGTGAATCCGTTGTTGGCTCCATTACTCAAAGATATTGCATTCGGTGTTTCGATAAGTAAATATTGAGATCATGGGTAGCAATAAATATCGATTAATCTCGTCTTCAGCGGAGTCAGAGCGCCATAAATTCACCAACGATAACCAGATCCCATGAATACTGCTGTAATCCCCTCAACAACCTCTGCAGCTCTCACTACCAACATTCGTCGATTCCCCCTCGATTCCATGAGATCGCCTCTGAACCGCCATCCATCGTTCAAAACGGCCAGATAAAGTCACTGGGGCTGTTCACCCCTCATACTTTATTAACCTCTGTCCTCTGACTCATCATTTGTTATTTCCCCCTCGACAACTTCTGCCTCTGACTCATGCCATTGAAATTCGACTCCGAACCACCATCCATCGTGATCCCATCGATTCAATCTCGCCGGGGCACCATCTCTTACATTTCGACTTCGAGTCACCCTTCAGGGTTCCACTGAGCTCTGCTAGTTGAGATATATGAACAGCAGAAGCGCTCAAATGAACGATGAACAAACTGACAAAGCTGCAGCACTGTTGGGGCCAGGTGCAACGAAGAGCGATACGATCTGAGAAGCCTTCAAAATCAGCTGGTACAATCACGTTTTTCTAGATATACCTCTACGGGCATGGAACAGTGTCGGATGGTGTTGAACAAAGACCTGAGCCTTGGGCACGAACATGGGTGATGGAATGGACTACAGCTATTTGCAGGGAAACACATCTATGCCAGGACCAAACAGTGTCAAGAATGTGAATGATGGGGACGGGCTTGGGTGATGGAATAGACTGGAGCTTTTCGCAGGGAAGCTCGTCTATGGTGCAAGGGAACGAGGCAGGCTGGGGTTTTTTGAATTCATTTGATATGTCGTTGTTTGAAACAGGCGATCAGGATTTTGATGCGGGTTCTATGCCTGTCGATAACCCTCTTTTTGATGTGGGTTCTGTGTTGGTTGAGAAGTCACCTCAGGCATTGCACGTATCGTTGTTGGGTACAGGTACTTCACCAACCATGGTCCTCAACAACCCGATGTCAGACTCAGGTCCTGAACTCATCAACGACTCGGACTCACCAATTGTGACTTCTACCATCGAGTCTACCAATATATCTACCCTCGAGGAGCAGGATTCGGCTGGAGTGATGGTCCTTGGACCCAAGGACCTGAATGGAAATGGCTCCGGATCGACTTCCACCCCGGACCTTGATGGTTGCATCCTTGAGAAAGAGAATGTCCCCATCACGGGACCCCGTCAACGAAAGCCGGCTAGTTCAAAGGAGGTCATACCTCTAACCACAAAGGATGCGCTGGTGGTCTTACCAGATTGGTTGGAGTCGGCTCGAAAATATTTAGAGGAGGATATTGATGCGACGGGTTGGAGGGAGTGCCTTGCGATGTGGGTGAAGTTTGAAAAAGAAGTGGGTTTGTCAGAAACATCCTCGGTGAGTTTGAAACCTGAAATTCCATACATGTTATTGACCCCCTTGCAGCAACGTTTGACAGCTAAATTACGACCTGCTGTTCTTTCCAAATGGCTTCAAGCACGCAAATATCACGCCTTGCCAGTTATTGAGGACGAGGGAGTGTTTGCGATCCAGTGGTTGAATTGGTGGAACAGCCTTCAGCCAGAGTGGCGACGAGGTCCTCAGACGGATGGACAGGATGCCTAATAAACATTACACGTTGTAAATCACGGACAAGAGCGATGAAACGCTAGGTTGGACTGATGGAAAGGAGGACCCAAAGGGCTGGTATATAATACTAGTACATCCTAGAGATGAACAAGGCTACACAGAGGGACGAGATACTAATGTACAATGGGGGCAGGCGGAACTAGAAATGAGGAATTATTTCTGAAAACTAGGAGTCGCAAGGTAACAAACGCAAAGCCACAAAAGATGGGCAGGTCATAGGACCAAAAAAAGAAAGATTGTCGGTAGAACGAGGACATTACATAAAGGTACAAATTCTGCAGCATTCATATATCAGCCTGCTGTGAAGTACAAATGGATGACGTATGTACAAACTAACTATTGTTGTGGATAAGGAGAGTTGAAATACAAATGTTTCTGGAACAGCGCTGACATATGTGTAGAAGGATAAGAGGTTAAGCTAGAATTTGTAGAACACGAAGGCGAAATACAAACCGACTAGAATTTGTAGAATAAGAGCAGGGACTGAAGTACAAATTGAGCAAGCACTTGTAAATCAAAGGTAGGCAAAATACAAATACAGCATTTGTAGAAGGGCAAGGCTCGAAGTACAAATTAAGTATTATTCGTAGAACAGGAGAGGGACGATGTACAAATTCTGTAGTTTTTGAAGAAAGGACAGGGGCTAAATGCGAAGTACAAATGAATAATATTTATAAAACAGCAAGGGACAGCCAAGGATGATGTACAAACTAAGTATATTTGTAGAACAGGATAGGGGCCGATATACGAAGTACAAGTAGAGCATTTGTAGAAAGGCAAGGGTCGACATACAAACTAAGTAGTATTTGTAGAACAGCAAGGGATGATATTGATGTATAAATTCAGTTTTTGTAGAAAGGACAGGAGCCGAATGTGAAGTACAAGTGAATAATATTTGTAGAACGGCAAGGGACGGTGAAGGATGATGTACAAATTCAGTTTTTATAGAAAGGATAGGGGCCGAATACGAAGTACAAGTAAAGCATTTGTAGAATGGCAAGGGTCGATATACAAACTAAGTATATTTGTAGAACAGCAAGGGATGATATCGATGTATAAATTCAATTTTTGTAGAAAGGACAGGGGCCAAATGTGAAGTACAAGTGAATAATATTTGTAGAACGGCAGGGGACGGTGAGGATGATGTACAAATTCAATTTTTGTAGAATGGACGAGGGCCCAAATTTGTAGAAAGGAATCACAGGGACCGAATTACAAATTATACAACTTTTGTTTATTTGTATGTGAAGTACAAGTGAATGGTATTTGTAGAATGGTAAGGGATGATGTACAAAGTAGAAAGGAGGGTGACAAAATACAAATTTGTAGATTGGTTGTGTGAAGTACAAAAGGGGAGGGTGAAGCACAAATCAACAAGGGGACGAGATGAAGTATAAAAGAGGAGGGTGAAGTACAAATCTGCAAGAGGGAGGGGTGAAGTATAAAAAGGGAGGGGGAAGTACAAATCAGCGGCTCTTGTAAGTGGGGGAGGGAGGGACGATGTATAAGGATGAATGACATTTATATAACATAAGCACTTAGTGGCCGTTTTTGATCAATCGTTTGGGACTATTACAAGGTACTTATTAATGGATATGACACCCACGCCTGCACTATTACAGTGTATAACGACGCTAAAATACATGAGCTTCTGAGTGCAGGGAATGTATTCTAATCAGCCTTGCACTCCGCAGATACCTCATGGTTTGCGTCACAGTCATCTCAAAGCACCTCTATTTGTTGAATCGTCCATTTAGACGGTCGGTAACTCAACAGACTAATAGTAGTCGCTCGTTCACCCAACAGTTTGACATGTTAACATCAGTTTTTTCCGAATCTGTTCTAGTTCATCGGAAGCAAAAATATCTCTTCCTTTCATTGTTGTAATGTGCGAAACTCTTACACTGCTACATCCACTCAATATACCCAAGGGTGTAAGTCTTTTGTTCAACAATGTTGGCTCCTCGAATCACAGGACTGGAATGGAGCCCGTCAAAACTCATTTGTGCGTTATCTCCGTATATCCCTTTGTTAAATATTTTAAGATTTATGTTTTAGTCTCGACACTTCAGCTGCTCATAGCCACCGGCCTGCATGTACATATATCCCGAGATTTCTCCTCATGTGTTCAGTTCCCGAGTAATATCATCAAGCGCAGCTGACTTTACACGCTGCTGCCTCGTTAATGTTCAAACACCTTTTGTATCCATTACCCGGTGAACGGCCAGTGGCATCCACGGATTTGGCATAAGGCGATCCTAGATATTCTTCTAAATCTGGCGGGTCGATGCTATCATTTAAATTCCGTGGATGGGGTCGATTCCGACCTTACGCCCAGTTGAAGTAATGGGTAGGTTGGAGGGTATTGCAACGGCACACGCAATCGGGCTTGATAAGATTTCAAATCGTTGAAGTTGGGAATCCATGTCGAAAGAAACAGGGATAAGTATGCCATGGCCAGATATCATTTTTTTATGTGGCGGCTTCGCGATCGAGTCGTGAAGAAAGCTGATTTGTTCCGTTCAATTTCTCCCCAGACCATATAATCGATCTGGGTACGAGAACCGGTCCCACGAAAGAAGCTTACCGAGTGACCTTGAATCCAATCGGCGGACCAGTTCCTGGTCAGACTAACATCCACTGCTTTATAATAGCTTGCCATGTCGACTTGACTTTGTCAAGACGCAAAGACAGTAGATGGATTTCGAATACGCAGAAACGCGGCTCTAATCCTAGGATACGAACTACCCAGAAATATCCAAGGTGTTTTGCTAGGATGAATAGTAAAACCGACGAGCGGATCAAATGGAGCCGATGAGCGAATGAATTGGCAAAGAGTACAGAAGAACTGCCACTGATCTGTTGTGGTATTTTCCTGACGGAGATGTATTATAACATCGGTGTAAGAGAGAAATAAAAATGAATTACATTCAATTTTACGAGAGAAGGGTAGAGAGGTGCCATAAAACTGTGTTCTCAGAGAATTGCGAGTCCTTTGTATTTTTTAGCGAGCCGCATGATGGCAGATATTCCTGTACTTAATTAATGAGTATTATTTGCATCAAACGTATGAGGAAATTGGATACCTGGTGACTACGGAAGTAACGGTTTTGTGTTTTGCTCTCTAGAATTAAACACTTTGTTATCGAGATGCAAGTCAGAAAGGAATGAGATTTTGATGAGAATAATCGTGAGAAGATAATACTCATGAAATATTATACAGGTTCGCCTTGTTATCAATACGTTGCAATAACGGTTGAGAAAAGTTGTTTGATAGGAATCCGCCATGTAAGCAGTCAATTATTTGTGTGGAGACGCGTAAGAGCCGTGCGAACTGGGTATTATTACCATTTTTGGACTTTTCCAGGTGACTCCGTGACGTTGTCAGGTTCTTCTGAACACTCACATCCATCGATAATGATTCTATCTCGCTCAACAACTTTTTCAATTCAAGATAATATCATTCTACCTAGTGTATAATGTTGTACAAAGTGAGGAAGGGCATATAAAAAAGGTACCGACAAAAGAATTATGTATGCTGATTGGATAATTTGGATTGATGAAATTGAATCTCCAGGGATTCAGTATTGTATCCGACCCAGACGAGATCGCAGTCGTCGTCCCTGCAAAAGCATGTTAGCAATGCTTTTCACAAAATCAAAAAGATACGTACCTTCTTGTACCATCTGCGCTAGTAGTGGTCTCTGCGTCCTCGCCAAACACCCCAGAATTGGAGGGTTGAGAATTGAGGCGAGGTGAACGTGGATGGAGGTGGGGTCGACATGGATGGATGTGAGGACGAGGGGGACGAGGTGGACGATGGAAGTGCATGAATGGAGACTCGATATGCCGAGCCGTTTTCTGTAAGCCTCTGAGTCCAAGAGGGACCCTAGGGATCCGTCGTATACCGTTTTTCCTGCTTCTGTTTGGTTAGTTGCAGTCGGCTGATGGGTTCCCTGACGGGGGTATCGATGCCTCACCAGTTCCTGTGTTGTTGCCAGATCCATGCAATCGGAATGATCTGTTGCGATCATTCCCAACGTCGCATGTTTTCTGGTTTCACTTCCGAGCCCCCCGTCCTGGGACGCCCTCCGCCGCGTTGAGTGCTACTTGGGCCCCAGCTTGGAGGTCAATTTTGATGTTGTTCAGCCGTTCCCTGATACGCAGGGCCGATCCAGAATGGCAGGCTGTAGAACAGTTGCGCACCCCAGGGCATAGTGTTGGCCTGCAAGCCCAAGACGAACGTAGAGAGGAATCGCGGGACAGGTAATAGCTGTTGATTCGGAGGTGGTTGAGACTATGGCGAAGTGGCGTTGTTGTACGTCATACGTAGCAGGGGGTTGTGTCAAAGCTGAGGGGAAAATTACCAGTGCTGTCGTCCTTGCCATGGGATTATAGTCTTATATATGTGGTACTTGTGTTCCTTGTTTGTCTATTTCGTACAACAATTTTACTCACAGAATCTTTTTTCAGGACAGTGACTCGTTCCCATCAAGGTCTCATGGATGTGTACTACTTTGGCTTAGGCTTAGGCCAACCCCCTTTGGACTTTCTGTGATTTGTCGTGTATGTGTTTCTGAGTGCAGGGAACATTTTCTAATTACTCTGGAGATACCTCATGGTTTGCGTCAGTCATCTCAAAGCACCTCCATTTGTTGACTCGACCATTTAGACAGTCGGTAACTCAACAGACTAGTAGTCACCTACTTCACCGAACGGTCTTTGTTACATCAGTGTTTTTCCGAATCTGTTATAGTTCATCGAAAGGAAGAATATCTGGTTCGCATCTCTGACTTCCGTTATTGTAATGTGCAGAATTCTTTCCCTGCTACATCCACTCAATATACGCAAGATGCAAGTCTTTTGTTCGGCACTGTTGGCTTAGGCGCTAGTAAGTACTTCCGAAACACAAGGCTGGAGCTCCTTTGTGCGTTATCTCCATATATCCCACTATTAAATGTTTAAATGTTTATGCTTTAGTCTCGATACTTCAGCCGCTCATAGCCACTGGCCTGCATGTACGTATATTTTGCCCACATGTGTTCCGTTCCCGAGTAATATCGTCAAGCGCGGCACGTTGCCGCCTCGTTAATGTTCAAAGACGTTTAGTATCCATCTCAAGGTGAACAGCCACTGGCGTGCATCCATGTAATTTTTCGCCAGGGTTTTTCATGTTCTCACACATTTTCTACATCGTCATCCACGGCCGGCTGCCTCATTCTATTGACACACAGTTAGAACGGAGGGTTGTCTTTGGTCGAGAGGCTAGGTTTCGATGGATTTGTCATCAATGTATCATTTGCCATAAAGACGGGCGTTTTGAGGCCTATTCGCGGTTACAAATCTCTTCATAAAGGCAATAGTAGCTTCTGTGGTCGTCGGCCGGCACTATGCTCTTGTATGAGGCCAACAGTGCTCCAATGCAACATTGCCCCGACTCGGCAGCATCAGAGAATGGCTCAGCAGCATCAACTCGAAGCTCCAGGTAGGCCCATAACCTATAAATTATGATGAGTTTTAAATATCATGTAAACTCAACAATTTAGTTCTGCTGATCTATCAAGAGGCGCCAGACAGCCGTAAGACGATAAACAATCAACTTCTCCCAGAGCTTGAGGGACTGCCACCGATCTGCTTTGGGATTTTCCTAATTTCATAACGGAGAAACATTACAATATAGGTAGGCGTAAGAAAGAAATAAATGAATTACGTTGACGGGAATAGGCAGAGAGGCGCCATAAAATCAGTGTTCCCAGAGAGTCACGAGGTCCTTTGTATTTTATAGCAAGACGCATGACGGCGGACAAGCCGTGATGTTCCTGTAATTCATAAGTATTATTTTCATTATACGGAAATACGAAGAAATTAGATACCGGAAGCTAAGTAATACCAAAGTAACGGGCCCGCGTTTTGTTCTAGAATCGAAGAAAATAACTTGAATGGGAATAGTAGTGAAAGGAGATAATACTCAGGGAATTGCATGTCCCCCGGCCCTTGTTCCCAAATCGTTGCAACTTGCAACAGCAGTTGGGAAAAGTTGTCCGTAAAGTGATCGATAGGAATTTACATGTAAGCAGTCAATTAAAATTGATTTGTGTGGAGACATTAGACCAATAAGACCGAGAGTCGTGCCTGCTCATTGTTCCCTTATTCTGAGCAGAACCGTGACCGGATTGAAGGACCTAAACAAGCACGTGACCCAACACGGTTTTGTGTGTCACTAAATTTTTCAGTCCATCGATAACGCTTCCATGTCATTTGACGACTTCTAGCATATAACGTCGTACAAATCAAGGAAAGCATAGCAAAAGGTAACAACACAACAATCATGTCCGCTGATTGGATTGAAGACATTGAATCTCTTAGGCTCCTTCAATATTACTGTTCGGTAATCGGTATCCCAACTCAGACGAGATGGTGTCAAAATCGTTGTCTTCGACCGACTCTGCAAAAGTATATCAGCAACGCTTTTCACAAAATAAAGAAAGATACGTACCTTCTTACATCTATGTTTGTGGTGGTCTCTGTATCCTCGTCGGACACCCCAGAAGAGGCTGTCGATGTCGACGTTGCAGGTGTTGATGGCTGCGGCGCCGATGGAGATAATGCTGGAATTACAGCAGGGTTGTTCGAGCCTCCCGTCGACTTAGTCGCGTCTCCGGCACTAGGATGGATTGCGAAATCTACGATCCTTCCCGAGTCCGTGATACACCGAAAGGTCCACCTTGTCGATGCGCTGTTTCTGTGTCTGGGAGGGACTCGAATGATCTCTGTTGTATGTTATATCCCCATAGTTGTAATTGACCATCGATGGGTTCCCTGACATGTGTGTCCATGCCCCGCTAGTTCCTTTGTTGCTCCCAGCACCTAGGCATTGGAATGATATTTTGGGATCATTCCCGATGATACGTGGTACAGCTTATGATTCATGGGAGATACCCTCAGGGCTTGCCTCATAGCCATATCAATGCTCTATTTGTTGACTTGTCCATGCAAATCAATTTAGACAGTTACCTCAACAGACTACACCTCGTTCACCCAATGGTTTTTGTTACATCACATATATATTTGTTTTCGATGAACTGTAACAGATTCGAAAAAACACTCGCAACAGCCGCTCATGTATATCCCATGATTTCGCTCTCTCTCACATATATTCAGTTCCCCAGTAATATTGCCAAGCGTGGCTGACTTTACACGGTGCTGCCTCATTGAACTTTTTGTATCCATCTCCTCAAGCACTCTAGTCATTTCAAATTGAACAGCTACTGGGATCCATCGACTGAATTTCTCGAACGCAACCGTTACTCGTGACGTGACTTTCTCATGGCGCCAGCCAAGATTTATTCATCAACACCTCCAAAGCCCCAAGATTCACTCATTTCTGTTCATGCAGTTGATTCCACCACTTCTGCATCAAGCTATGTGTCATCAAAACACACTCGCACCACTGCTGACCTGCAAGGCGCTGTCGTCGAGTTCTTGATTCCCCACCTTGGTGATAAGGCCTTGATAAGGCCAGCAACATGGGGACGAAGGAATCAGTTCTTATATTCTCAGGTGAATCCATATTTTATTTGCCTATACTTAGTATCTCACTCGCAGAAAATAAGGGTCTTCTGAACCCCGGTCTGCTCCCAAAAGACGCAGGGAGGTATACCGCCATTGCACCAGCTCTCCCCAAAAGCGACAGCTTTGTGGCTAACTTTCCGTCGTTGGCTGCTTTTCAACCAGATAACCTTACGACAATCTTCTCACCAGGCGTTGACTCCGACTTGGCCCTTCTGAAGCAGCAATTTGCCGAGCTTCTCGCTGCTACCAAGCAGAACTTTGGAAAAATAGAAAAAATGGAAGAAGAGGTTGTTCAGCTCAAGAAAAAAACTGAACGGCTCGAGGAAGAGAACGGTCAGCTCAAGGCAAAAATTGGTCGGCTCGAGGAAGGGAATGACCAACTCAAGGGAGAGAATGGTCGGTTCAAGACCCGTATTTCAGCTCTTGAGGAAGAGGTGGATGGATACACAGTTATAGCTCTGAATGCACCCGGGTGGGTAACAACGGTGCGCAGAAGTGTTCGTCAATCCTATCTACACTTTAATTTTTCTTCAGAGAGATACTGGCGTGGTTGACAGTATTCTTATTTGTGATCTCCTCAGCTCGCCTTGCTCGATTGGCACAACTTCCCGAAGCTATGAATAACGCTGGGATCTACTATCAATCCTTCCTCTGGCGCCAACAGCTCTTTTCGCTGCAAGATGAAGCCCAACGCATTCAGTATACGACACAAATTGTAGCTGGTCTTGACGTTCCCACTGAAGTCATTGAAGAGCTCGCCAATCCTTCTTCGGAGCTTCGGATTGCAGCTGATCGGTGCATGTCCACCTTGAGTCAACACCTCACTTTCGCCTCGCTCGCATCGATAGGAACATAGTGTTGACTTGCGATCCCAACACGAATGGGGGAAAAAATTATGGGAGAGCTGGCAGCTGTTGATTTGCGATCGGTGGTCGGAGAGTTGGAGTTGGACTTGGACTTGTGCGTCATACCTAGTAGTAGGAGGTTGTGTCGAAGTTGAGGGGAGGGATTGCTGTCGTCCCTGCCATGCCATTACACCCGGTTAAAATCATAGGTAGGTTGGAGGGCATTTACGAAACACACATTCAGGCTTGATAACGATTTCAAATTGTTGAAGGTTGCGATATACCTTGGCCAGATATTATCTTTTCATGCGGTTGGCTCAACGTTGAGTACAGAAGAAAGCTACCTCTGATAAATGGTAGCATATGTAGCAAGGGACGACAGCTACAAGTTTGCGTAGCCTGAATCCTTCCCTCCCCTCAGCACATACGGGCCGCCTCGGCGGGTCAATAACCATGCGGGAACGTTTGTTGTCAGAAAAGATCAAGCAAAAGGAAAAAAGTTTAATAGAAAGAGGATTGGTAGGTCGCCATGCTGATAGTAACCTGTCAATTTGGATGAATACGGAGAATGACCGTAGTAAAGGTCACTTAAGAGATGAAACACGCTATACTCTGAACAGTAATATTGCCACAACCATGAACGATCCTGAACAGGTCATCCGTAGATCGAGGTATATCGTTGTAATCAAATTCATAAAATAGCTGTAAGAGATAATTCCAAAGTCGGTGACAACACCTGCTTCTACAGGATCCTTGGAGGCCGTAATACTTTGTCGAATTGTGTGAAAAATGAGCACCCGAGGAGATCGAATAAAAGAATGGTATTTACCTCGTAAAAGTCCAGAGGTCTACATTGTTCGTTTGATTGGCAACCGCCGTAATCAAGTTATTCACGCAACTGGTATTTCCCTTCAGGTCTGCTCAGTCTTTCTTTAGCAGGCTAAATTCATTTCAACGATGGCAGTCTCGTGGTTCCGTTCAATGTCTCCTCAACATATCTACAGACCGGAAAAAAAAAACATATAATCAATCCGGGTAACCACAGCCCCATGAAAGAACCTTACCGAGTGAATCCAGTTCTACACTCTGCTGCTTTGTAATAGCTTGCCATGGTCGACTTGGGCTTGTACCGGCGCAGAAGGATCCAAAGACTTTCGAGGTGCAAGTCAGAAAAGAATGAGAAAAATAGTGAAAGATAATACTCACGAAAGGACGTTTTGCCTTGTTGAGAAAAGTGATCGATAGGAATCTACGTGTAAGCAGTCAATTAAATTTCTGTGGAGACATTAGACCAATAACCTGCGTAAGACGTCGTGCCTGTTATTGTTTCCGTTATTTTGAGCACAACCAAGGACCTAAACTGTTTATTGGTCTTTACAAGTGACACACATACCGTGACCGTTGTCAAGGTCTTCTGAACACTCACATCCATCGATAGCGCTTCCACCTCATTCAACGACCTTTTCAATTCAAGATGATACTATTTTATATGGCATATAACATCATACAAGCGAGAAAGGCATAGCAAAAAGGTACCAACAAAAAGATCATGTCCACTGATGGGATTGAAGAACTTGAATTTCAGGGAAAAGATTGCGCCTTTAATAACGCTATTCGGTATCCGACCCAGACGAGACAAAAGATCATGTCCATTGATTGTGTTGAAGAACTTGAACCTCAGGGAAAAGATTCCTCCTTCAATAACGCTATTCGGTATCCGACCCAGACGAGATCGTATGGTAATCCTTGTCTTCTGTCCGCTGATTCAATAACGCTATTCGGTATCTGACTCAGACGAGATCGTATAATAGTCGTCTTCAACCGACCCTGCAAACATATGTTAGCAACGCTTTCACAAAATCAAAAAAGATACGTACCCCTTTGGATATCTGTATTTACGGTGATCTCTGCGTCCTCGTCAGACACCCCAGAAGTGGCTGTCGATGTCAACGCGGCTGATGCAGGCGTTGATGGTGGAGGCGCAGGGGGAGATAAAGATGGAATGACAGGAGGGTTCAAACCTCCTGTACTTGCGCCTCCTGAAAAGGGATATTAATGTCAATCAAGGATCGATAAAGGATGGATTGCGAAAGTAACATACTTCCTGAGTCCATGATAGGGACTTGATGTGCAGAGTCCTCGGTATGCTTCCGAGTCCAGGAGGCACCCGAACGCCTGTCGTACGAGTTGGCTGTTGATGGGTACCTTGACGGGGGTCGTGATGCCCTGCCAGTTCCTGCGTTGTTGCTATCGGAACGATCTCTTGCGATCGTTCCTGCTGATGCATGTGAATGTTGGTATCGGTTTTGTGTTCCCGTCCTGTGGCGCCCTCCGCCGCGTTGACTGCGACTTGGGCCCGAGCTTGGAGGTCGATCTTGTTGCTGTTGAGCCGTTCCCTGATGTACAGGGCCATTCCAGACCGGGGAACTGTAGAAGGGTTGCCCATGCAAGGGCATATTGATGACATGGGATCCCAAGAGGAATGTAGGGATAGATTGTGGCAGAGAGGGTGGCTGTTGATTCATGGGTGGTGGTTGGGACGACGGCGAACGCGGAGAGTTGGAGTTGGAGTTGTTGTGTGTCATACCTAGTAGTACTGGTAGGGGGTTGTGTGACTTGTGTTGAAGTTGTTGAAGGGAGGGATTGCTATTGTCTCTGTCTTTGGATTATAGCTTTATATACATGGTGCTTGTGTTCCTTGTTTGTCTATTTCGTACATAATTTGCTCACAGAATGTTTTTCAGGACAGTGACTCGTTCCCATCAAGATCTCAGGAATGTGTACTACTTTGGTTTAGGCTTAAGCCAACCCCTATGTTAAATGTGATAACGACGCTAAAATACATGTGTTTCTGAGTGCAGGGCACATTTTTTCATGAATCAAGCCTTGCACTCCGCAGATACCTCACGGTTGCCTCATGGCCATCCAAAAGCACCTCCGCTTGTTGACTCGTCCATTTAGACAGTTGGTACTGTGAGGAGGGAGTATCCCTGCCTCAAGTAAGAGAAAACAAAACAATTCAAAAATATAATTACGCCAGTAAACTCAATAATCCGGGACCTACAACCGAATGCACTTGCATTCTTGAAGACCCAAAATAAGATAAGTTTCATTCTTCCCAAACCCTTTTGTAAATAGCTCCGGAAATGCTTAAATTCAAATTACCCGAGACAACGGAATCTACAAAGTATTTGTACTTACTAAAATGAGATCTACGGATCTTATCCGAAAAATGAACAAATTCATAGTGTAATAAATAAACTGAGCCCACGTATGGCTCCTATGGGGCCGCATAGCTCGGGGAGAGCACCTGAACCCTTCATACAACTAAAACGATAGGTAGGAAATAACTGAAGAACTAAGTGTAACTGTATGGAAATCCGAAAGGTCCCGACGCTAATGTCATAACAATGTCATAGGGTAGCGCGGGGTCAGAGTATACGTGCATAGGGTACGGACGGCTTGCGAGAGGATTTTTTTCTAGGCCGAGACAGAGCCACACTGGAACATAAGACTAACAATGAACCTAACACAAAGAATAACAGTATTATGTCTTATTACAACTTGGGACGTTATAGACACCGGTCCATCAATCGTCCTGAAGTCTATAGGCACGACGTCGGGTGGTTGCATGGGTAGCTGGAGCTGGAACCGACGTTGAATACCCCATAGGCTGCTCCGGTTCCTTTACTGCTGTCTGTCTCTACTTGTTCTTTCATGCATAGAAAAAACTAGAACTTTTCGAAACGATTGTATGAAAACGTCCCAGCCATCTTCTGCTGCCAATAGTATGCTAGAGCCTATGGCTTATCTCTGGGAAAGGGACCTCTAAGTTAAAGTAGTTAGGTTTAATAGGTTAGTCGCATTTATCAAGAACCAAAAAAAAAAGATCGGAAGGAGTGAAACATGTTACAATATGTGATGTATCTTACTATAATATAACTTAACTTTTTCAACAACTTACTCTATCTTGACAATAGCTACCTACACTCATTCATAAGTCTCCTTGAAGTGCAACAACTGCTGCAGTGCCACACTGAACAATTTAGGTTTTTACCGTTATTACACAGCCTCTAAATACACTGCCGATGGAATGAGAGCTTCGGTGTGCAGAACCACCGGCTAAAAGATAAAGCCATAGCCGAATTAAAATACCCCGGAAAAGGGCATTTGAACGTACATTAAGTAAATAAAGAGGTGATATGACTACAATAAGATGAAGAGACAGTCCTTTATAGTCACCGTCAAGGAGCTGTGGCTCGTTCGAGATCTTCTGCAACATGGAGAAACGGTTAGATAAGCGAGTATGTCTAAGTAGAGTAGGTAGACATTGATGTGGTAGACTAGTAGGCAAGCAGACAAAAGGACAAGTTTGAAGTAGGATCGTTTTGTGAACCTATAAAGACCCGCCAAGCATAGGACGCAAATCGGACTCGGCGCAAAGACGTATAAGCTTTACGTACATAGTAGAAACGTAGAACCCGGAGAAGACGTTGACAAGTTCGGCAGCTGCACCGTTCGATGATGTTTCGTCGTCTTCCATCAGACTGGTCTTCGGCTAACAGTGAGCCATTCCAAGAAAGCACCCTGACACCGAGTATGGGCCTAACTACGATACAAAAAAAAAGTTAGACATCCATACAGTTGCTCTTTAAATTGTCTTGCTCTGGCGGTAGCAAGGATGATTTTCCTTCTGACTCGCCTGGACTTCCTTTATGGTGAACGCGCTTATTGCACTGATACCGCCAACGGTTAGTTTGCTTGTTATCTGCTAGCACTCCTAGGAGACCTCGCGTATGGTAATAAAATAGGCTAGCAGAGCTCGCGAGTAAAAATTGAGCTAAGTCCCTGAAGTTAGTCCACCTTGTGCTGAAGTTCCTAGCGTTATGTCCTATAATACTCAAACACCCGTTCCAAAAGCTCAACCCTCCCGTCACTTTCTCCGCAACCCACAACGCTCCCCCACACGACTCCCTCTCTTCCTAAGTCCGCTTCATTTGAGCAACAACAGTAGGGAACGATCTATGTGGTCATAAATAGTCTCAACCGAAAGAAACATGAGTTGCAACTCGTTGGTGTACTTTTTATTATGGACCGGTACCATATAAGCGTTATGGGTTGTTGAACTTTAGCGATAGTTCGGACCTACACACAAAGTATTTATGGGAGGTTGGATGGATACTAAAGTTGACCCACATTACCGTCTTAGCTGGGGTAGGACCTTAAATTCACTATATAGTTGGGCGATCTAAATCCTAACCGAATACGGTTTTAGACAGCTTGGGATCGGAGAGTTGCTTTTTTTTTGGGAACAAGATTCTTTTCTTATTATCGAAATTTAACACACAGTTACCTTGTTCCGCCGGCCGGTACCTATTGAAGCTACCAATAAGCCCTTGATTTTGTACACACTCTTCCATTTTCGGAACCGCTTTAAAATGTTCCCACGGTTACCGACAAGTTCATAAAATGCCTCTATTGCGTGTTTACTCCCCTTGACTTGTGTATTCCCCTTTATGCATGTACGTCCGGCCACCGATACTCGCCGACTTCGCAACTCTGATTTTGTATTTATAACTTTAAAAGTTGTTTCCCTATTGCGTGTTTACTCGCAAAGCGTTCATGATTATTCGGGTATCACAACTTGTTTTCTGACTATAGAGCACTTATAACTCACCTGCATGGTGGCATTCTGGAAGCGTGTAATGTTATTACTTTCATTCTCTACGTTTGGTCTATAAAAACGAAGGCTAGTTGATATTGTCTGAGCCTTTTTTAACTACATTGTATATTTTGGCAACCCACTTGCTCACTGATTATTAGACAACCCCATGACATTCCTTCAATTTAACACACAGGACACTCTCTCCTCCCTATGCGCCCTCTTAGCTGAGGCAGCTAGGAGTCCCAGAACATGACGAATTTAACGTTACTGCAAGGCATCAATCCATCATATTTGAAAACACTCAGGGCCTGTCATATCTAGACATCTAAACATTAAACTCTATATAACCTGATCACTAGGATCTAAAGAAGGGACTGATAAATATGATTTAGAGGCATCAAT
>MU130698.1:262882-283898 GCA_015039465.1 Phlegmacium glaucopus
GAGACAACGGAATCTACAAAGTATTTGTACTTACTAAAATGAGATCTACGGATCTTATCCGAAAAATGAACAAATTCATAGTGTAATAAATAAATAACTACGGAGATTTAGTATAAATAGTCAGGGAAGAAATCTAGGATCACTAGTCCAATATATCTCAAATTACAAATCTACAGATCTATACTGTCCGGGACTCACAAAAGTTTATACTACCTAACTACGGAACGTCATTGCAATTTAAGCAGTACAAGACCCTGAGGATCGACGGAGTCGATTCTCCCGCGTATCCCTCCTCTCTCACAGGACACACAATTTAACTTCCTTACAGTACCCCAACAGATTATTAGTCACTCGTTCACCCAACGGTTTTATATGTTACATCAATTTTTTCCGAGTCTGTTATAGTTGATCGGAAGCAAAAATATCTGGTTTGCATCTCTTACTTTCATTATTGTAATGTGCGAAGGTCTTACGGTGGTACGTCCACTCAATATTCACGAGATATCAGTCTTTTGTTCAACACTATGGGCTTATTAGTACTTGCGAAACACTCATTTGTGCGTTATCCCTTTGTTGAAAAATTAATATTTATGTTTTAGTCTCAACGCTTCAGTGGTCATAGCCACCGGCCTGCATGTACGTATTTCCCCTTATGTGTTCAGTCCCCCTCATTGTGCATTATCTCCGTAAAATTCTTGAACAGCCATTGGCACCCTTGTAAAATTTCGCCAAGGCTTTTACCTTCTCACACATGTTTTAGTTCCCGAATAACCATCGAAGTTATCCATGGCCGGCCGCCTTGTTCCATTGACACACAATTTAAAGCTATTATTCTTTTCTTAGAACAAGGGTTTTTTTTTCGTTGAGAGGCTAGGGTTCGACAGATTTTGGCATAAGCCAATCCTAAATCTAGCGGGTTGATATATCACTTAAATTCCAGGATGGGGTCGATTCTGCCATTACACCCAGTTGAAATCATAGGTAGGTTGGAGGGTATTTATGAAACACACATCCAGGCTTGATAGCGATTTCAAGTTGTTGGGTATTGCGAATATACCATGGCCAGGTATTATTTTTCATGTGGTTGCTCAACGTTGAGTACAAAGAAAGCCAACTCTGATAAATACTGGTGTATCTAGCAAGGGATGACAACAACGAGTTTACTTCGCCTGAATCCTTCTCTCCCTCAGCACACCCCCTCGCAACACCCAACGCCTCTTTCACTGCCCTCCCAACTCGAAAACCTTGCCCACAAACTCATAATATCCTGTATTGCGATCCTTGAAGTCGTGTTCCACCTGATTGAAGTCCCTGAATCGAGTTAAAAATGAGCGCTCGAGACGATCGGATAAAATAATGGTATGCGCTCCAGAGGATCCTCACGATCGTCTATTGTTCGTTTGATTGGCAACCGCCATAGTCACGTTATTCGCGCAAGTGGTATTTCCTTCAGGTCCGCTCAGTCTTCCTTTTAGTAGGAACGATGGCGGTCTCGTTCTGTTAAATTTCTCGTTGACATACCTACAGATTGAAAAAAAAACATAGCATCAATCCGGGTATGAGCCACAGTCCCACGAAAGAACCTTACCGAGTGACAATCGGCTTCTGGTCAGACTACCTTCTGCTGCTTTGTAGTAGCTTGCCACGTCGACGGCTTGAACAGTTGCAGAAGAGGCCCAAGATGCAAAGATGATACATGCATTTCGAATATGCAGAAACGCGGCTCAGGCTAAACGCAGGATACGAACCGCCCAGAAATATCCAAGTGTTTTGCTAGGATGGAGTTTGAACAGGAAAACAGACGAACGGATGATCAGATGGTGTAGTTACAGATGGATGAGATGAATCTGTATGAGCGAATAGATTGGCAAAGAGGTACAACGTCTTCTAGAGCTTGCTCGGTGTCGAGGAACTGCCACTGATATTTCCTGACAGAGAAGTAGAATAACATCAGTATAGTGGAGAAATAAATGAATTACATGCAAGTTTACGGGAAAAGGCCCCATAAAATTAAGCCGATACCGAAATAGAAAATCGGCCACCAAGACGTGTGGCTTCGAGAGTAAGGTAGCCGTCACATAAATCTCCGACACATTATTGCCATTTTTGGATTTAACAAGTCACACCGTGACGTCGTCAACAACGTGAAGTTCCTCTGAATACTTACTCACATCCATCGATAACAGTTCTATCTCATTCAACAACTTTTTCAATTCAATATAATATCATTCTATGTAGTGTATAACATTGTACAAAGTGAGGAAGGCTAGAAAAAAAAAACCAAGAACTATTTACGCTGATTGGATAATTTGGATTGATGAAATTGAATCTCCAGGGAAAGGGTCTCTATTCGGTATCCGAGATCGTATGATAACCGTCGTCTTCTACCGACCCTGCAAAAGTATGTTAGCAAAGCTTTTCAAGATCAAAAAAGATACATACTTTCTTGTTCACCTCTGTCTGTCGTCATCTCCTTGGCCTCGTCGGATACCCCATAAGTTGCAGCCAAGGTCGAGGTCGATGGGTACGTTGGTGGGCTGCAGCACGGATATCTGAAGTCCTGCTAACTACCTGGCCACAGATATTGCAGGGTTCAACATTATTCTGTATTATGACAATAAGAAACACAATCCAAGTAACAATCAGAATACAAGGTCACACCGAGACAGAGCCGGATCTTTTTTTAGGAGAGCGTTCGGCAGGCATGGGATACGTGCATATGAGACTGGGGCGCGATGGGATACTGTAACAATACTGTAATCGCAGCCCTGGAAAGCCTAAAGGTATGTCAATGTGAATCAAGAAGTCAATAAAGGATGGATAGCAAAATCAACATACTTCCCAAGTCCACGAGAGGGGCTCGATACGCCGGGGTATCCTCGGTAAGCACCCGAGTCGGAGATGGATCCGAGCGATCCCTCTTGTATCGCTTTCTGCTTCAGTTTGGTTAATTGTAGTCGACTGATGGGTTCCCTGACGGGGGTATCAATGTCTCACCAATTCCTGTGTTGTTGCTAGTATCCATGCTGGCCATGGATACTATTGGAATGATCGCTTGTGATCGTTCTCAACATTGGATGTTTATCGGTATTAGTCTTGAGCTCCCGTCCGGGGGCGCCCTCCTCTGCATTGATTGCAACTTGGGCCCCAGCTTGGAGGTCGATTTTGGTGTTCTTCAGCCCTTCCCTGATACGCACAGCCAATCCAGAACGGCAAGCCGTAGAAGGATTGCGCACCCCAGGGCATAGTGTTGGCCCACAAGCCCAAGGACGAACGAGGTAATAGCTGTTGATTCGGAGGCGGTTGAGACTATGTACGTAGTAGAGGGAGTTGTGTCGAAACCGAGGGGAGGAATTGCCAGTGCTGTCGTCCCTGCCATGAGATTATAGTCTTATATATGTGGTGCTTGTGTTCCTTGTGTGTCTATTTCGTACACAATTTTACTCACTGAATATTTTTTCAGGACAATGACTTGTTTCCCATCAAGGTCTCATGGATGTGTACTACTTTCGCTTAGGCTTAAGCGAACCCCCTTTGGACTTTCTATGTTTTGTCGTCAGTCATCTCAAAGCACCTCCATTTGTTGACTCGTCCATTTAGACAGTCGGTAACTCAACAGACTAGTAGTCACCTACTTCACCGAACGGTCTTTGTTACATCAATGTTTTTCCGGATCTGTTGTAGTTCATCGGAAGCAAAGAAGACTGGTTCGCATCTTTTACTTTCATTATTGTAATGTGCGAAACCCTTATGCTGCTACGTCCACTCAATATACGCAAGATCTAAGTCTCTTGTTCAACACTGTTGGCTTAGGCGCTAGTGGGTACTTTCAGAACAAAGGGATGGAGCCCCTTTGTACATTATCTCCGTATATCCCTTTGTTAAATATTTTAATATTTATGTTTTAGTCTCCACAGTTCAGCCGCTCATAGCCACCGGCCTGCATGTACCTATATCCCGAGATTCCCCTCATGTGTTCAGTTCCCGACTGACTTCACACGTTGCTGCCTCATCAATGTTCAAACACTTTTGTGTCCACCTCACAGTGAACAGCCAGTGGCATCCATGTAATTTTTCGCCAAGGTTTTTTATGTTCTCACACATATTTTACTTCCTGAGTAACGTCGTCATCCACGGCTGGCTGCCTCATCCTATTGACACACAATTTAAAGGTGTTATCCTTTTCTTAGAATGAGGGTTGTTTTTAGTTGAGAGGCTAGTGCTCGATGGATTTGGCATAAGCCGATCCTAGCTATTTTTCTAAATCTGGTGGGTCGATGTATCATTTAAAGTGCGGGGATGGGGTCGATTCCACCATTACACCCAGTTGAAATCATGGGTAGGGTAGAGGGTATTAAAGCAGAACACGCAATCGGGAACATACATTGGTAAAGAAACAGTTTTGCAAGTATACCGTGGCCAGATATCATTTTTCCACATGGCGGCTTCGCCGTCGAGTGCGAATAAAGCTGTTTTGTTCCGTTCAATGTCTCGTCGACTTATCTACAGACCATATAATCAATCTGGGTAGGAGAGCCACATTGCCATGAAAGAAGCTTGCCGAGTGACCTTGAATCCAATCGGCGGACCAGTTCCTGGCCAGACTACGTTCTACCACTTTGTAATAGCTTGCCATGTCGATTTGGGCTTGTACAGGTGCAGAATAAGCCCAGGACGCAAAGACAGCAGATGGATTTCAAATACGCAGAAACGCGGCTGGATACGAACCGTCGAGAAATATCCAATGTGTTTCGCTAGGACGAACAGGAAAACCGACGAGCGGACCAGGTGGTGTAGTAGCAGATGAATGAGGCCGACTCGGAATCTAGATGAGTGAATGAAGTGATAAAGCGTACAACGTCTTCCAGAGCTTGTTAGATGTTGAGGAACTGCCGCTGATTTTGCTGTGGTATTTTCCTAACGGAGAAGTATGAAAACATAGGTACATGTAGGAAAGAAATAAATGAATTACATTTACAGAAAAGGCAGAGAGGCGCTATAAAATCAGTGTTCCCAGAGGATTGCGAGGTCCTTTGTATTTTTAGCAAGACGCAAGATGGCGGACAAGCCATGATATTCCTGTAATTCATGAGTATTATCTTCATCAAACGTACGAAGAAAATGGAGACCTGAGGGTAATACGGAAGTAACGGTTCCGAATTTTGCTCTCCAGGATCAAATACCTTTTTACCGAGGTGCAAGAATGAGAATAATAATGGTAAGGGGATAATACTTACGAAATACAGGTCAGCCTTGTTCCAAATACGTTCCAATAGCGGTTGAAATGTTCATAAAGTAATCGATAGGAATCTAACATGTAAGCAGTCTAGGGAACAATGAACAGCCACTCGGTCTTATATGGCCATAAATCACTGACAAACAGCATCATTGCCATTTTTGGACTTTTCAAGTCACACCGTGACGTTGTCAACAATGTCAAGTTCACCCATCGATAACGATTCTATCTCATTCAACAATCTTTTCAATTCAAGACAATATCATTCTATGTAGCATATAACGTTGTACAAAGTGAGGAAGGCCATAGCAAAAAGGTACTCACAAAATAATTATGTATGCTGATTGGATAATTTGGATTGATGAAATTGAATCTCCAGGAAAAGGGTCTCTATTCGATATCTGACCCAGACGAGATTGTATGAAGATCGGTCGTCGTCCCCGCAAAAGTAAGTTAACAACGCTTTTAACAAAATCAAAAAAGGTACATATCTTTTGTACATCTCCTGGTTGTGGTTGTCTCCACGGCCTTGTCGGACACCCCAGAATTTGATGTCGAAGGTTGAGGACGTAGGTGAGGTCGATGTGGATGCAGGCATGGACGAGGAGGATGAGGGGAGTCCATGATAGGGACTCGATACGCCAAGTTCCTTCCGATAAGCATCCGAGTCCAGGGACCCGAGCGATCCATTGTCTATCGTTTTTCCTGCTTCTGTTTGGTTAGTTGCAGTTGGCTGATGGGTTCCCTGACGGGGGCATCGATGGCTCACCAGTTCCTGTGATGTTGCAAGCATACATGCAGGTCATGGATGCTATCTTGGAACAATCTCTTGGGATTGTTCGAGACGTCGCATGTTTATTGGCTGCAATTGTGAGCCCCCGTCCTGGGGCACCTTCCGCCACATTGATTGCTACTTGGGCCCCAGCTTGGAGGTCGATGTTGATGTTGTTCAGCCGTTCCATGATACGTAGGGCCGATCCGGAATGGCACGCTGTACAAGGGTTGCGCACCCCAGGGCATAGTGTTGGCCTGCAAGCCCAAGACAAACGGAGCGAAAATTTGTGGGACAGGTAATAGCTGTTGATTCGGATGTGGTTGGGACTATGTCTGAGAGTTGGAGTTGGAGTTGTGCGTCATACGTAGTAGTAAGGTGTTGTCAAAGCCGAGGTGAAGGATTGCCAGTGCTGTCGTCCCTGCGATAGGGATTGTAGTCTTATATATCTGGTACTTTTGTTCCTTGTTTGTCTATTTCGTACCCAATTTTACTCACAGAATATTTTTTCAGGACAATGACTCGTTTCCATCGAGATCTCATGGATGTGTACTACTTTGGCTTAGAGTTAAGGCAACCGACCCCCTTTGGACTTTGTATGTTTTGTTGTGTATAACGACGCTAAAATACATGTGTTTTTGAGTGCAGATTTTCTAATTAATGAATCAAGCTTGCACTCCGGAGATACTTCAGGGTTTGCGTCACAGTCATCTCAAAGCACCTCCATTTGCTGACTCGTCCATCTAGACAGTTGGTACCTCGACAGACGAGTAGTCACCTTTGTTCGCCCAACCAGTTTTTGTTACATCAGTGATTTCCGAATCTGTTCTCTGGTTCGCATCCTCTGACTTTCGTAATGTGCGGAATTCTTAGTACGCTGCTACATCCGCTCAATATATGCACGATGCAAGTCTTTTGTTCAACACTGTTTGTTGGCTTAGGCGCTAGTGAGTACTTCCGAAACACAGGGCTAGAGCTCCTTTGTGCGTTATTCCCGTATATCCCTTTATTAAATATTTAAATATTTATCTTTTAGTCTCGACACTTCAGCCGCTCATACTACTAGTAGCCACTGACCTGCATGTACGTATATGAATTCGTAGCTCGTCGCTCGTTCGCCGTCCCGCTGCCTCGTTTTTCGGTATCCGTTTTAACAGACGGTTCCATATTCAATTAGCATGGTATAGTGCTTATGTGCTCTATTCGGAATGAAAGACAGACGGTACTCGAGTCAAGAACGGGACAACACGAGCTGGATCTCGGCAAGCTAACATCCAGGACCCGAGGTGACTCAGGTGAGATGCGTTTAACGATGCCTGACCACATTTTATGTGCTGTATGTACCTCTGGACTCTATGTGACCATCTATTTACGATCTCGATATCATAACTTAATCGAACACCAACATCATCGTGGTGATTGATTAGCCGTGTCCCCCTTGCGTTTCTGAGTCAGGAACTCAGTTGACGTGTTACATTATTGATTCGATGAAGGAGCTGAAAGCTGTAAGGACGCTAAATACCCCCTCGCAACACCCAACGCCTCCTTCGCTGCCTCCCAACTCGAAAAAATTGCCCCCCAAGCTCGTAATATCCACTGTTGCGATCCTTGAAGTCGTGTTACACTTGATTGAAATGTCAGGGTTGTCCACATTAAAACAACCACTCGGGCGAAATTTTGAAAATTACAACTTACGCTGGAACTATGACAGTTGGTGTACGTTCTGGACAATTTATCTCAATAGAAGTGCAAAAGGCGCCAGTGAAACGCACACCCACCATTCGAAAACATCACATTCGAGGAATTCGTATCCCACTCGCCGTACTTGTTCACATTATTAGCTTGAAGCGAGGGTAGACCATGCGGGAACGTTTGTTGTCAGAAAAGATCAAGCAAAAGGAAAGAAGTTTAATAGAAAGAGGATTGGTAGGGTCGCCACGCTGATAGTAGTGCCTGTGTTATTTTGAGCAGAACCATCCAGATTGAAGGACCTAAACTGGTTATTGAAGTGACGCATACCGTGACCGCCGTCGTCAAGGTGGTCTTCTGAACACTCACATCCATTGATAACGCTTCTACCTCATTCGACGACCTTTTCAATTCAAGATGATATTATTTTATGTGGCATATAACATCATACAAGCGAGAAAAGCATAGAAAAAAGGTACCAACAAAAAGATCATGTCCACTGATGGGATTGAAGAACTCGAATCTTAGGGAAAATATTCCTCCCTCAATAACGCTATTCGGTATCTGACCCAGACGAGAGATCATGGCCGTCGATTGGATTGAAGAACTTGAACCTCATGGAAAATATTCCTCCTTCAATAACGCTATTCGGTATCCGACCCAAGTGAGACCGTATCATAATCGTCTTCAACCGATGCTGCAAAAGTATGTTAGCAACACTTTTCACAGAATCAAAAAAGATACGTACCCCTTCGGATAACTGTGTTTATGGTGGTCTCTGCGTCCTCGTCAGACACTCCAGAAATGGCTGCCGACGTCGACGCAGCTGATGCAGGCGTTGATGGTGGCGGCGCAGGTGGAGATAGAGATGGAATGGCAGGAGGGTTTGAACCTCCTGTACTTGCGCCTCCTGCAAAGCGATATTAATGTCCAATCAAGGATCGATAAAGGATGGATTGTGAAATTAACGTACTTCCCGAGTCCATGATAGGGACTTGATGTGCAGAGTCCTCGGTATGCTTCCGAGTCCAGGACGCACCCGAACGCTTGTCGTACGAGTTGGCTGTTGATGGGTACCTTGACAGGGGTCGCGATGCCCCACCAGTTCCTGCGTTACTAGCGGAACGATCTCTTCCGATCGTTCCTGATGATGCATGTACTTTGTGGTATGGGTTTTGTGCTCCGGTCCTGTCACCGCGTTGATGGCGACTTGGGCCCGAGCTTGGAGGTCGATCTTCTTGCTGTTGAGCTGTTCCCTGATGTACAGGGCCATTCCAAACCGGGGAACTGTAGAATGGTTGCCCATCCAAGGGCATATTGATAATATGCGATCCCAAAAGGAATGTAGGGATAGATGGTGGCAGAGGGGGTGGCTGTTGATTGATAGATGGTGGTTGGGACGACGGCGAACGTGGAGAGTTGGAGTTGGAGTTGGTGTACGTCATACCTAGTGGTAGGGGGTTGTGTGGCTTGTGTCGAAGTTGAGGGGAGGGATTGCTGTTGTCTCTGTCTTCGGATTATAGCTTTATATATGTGCTTGTGTTCCTTGTTTGTCTATTTCGTACACAATTTGCTCACAGAATATTTTTCAGGACAGTGACTCGTTCCCATCAAGATCTCAGGAATGTGTACTACTTTGGCTTAGGCTTAAGCCGACCCCTATGTTCGACATATGTGTTTCTGAGTGCAGGGAAATTTTGTAATTCATAAATCAAGCCTTGCACTCCGCAGATACCTCGCGGTTTGCCTCACGGCCATCCCAAAGCACCTCCGTTTGTTGACTCGTCAACAGACGAGTAGTCACTCGTTCACCCAACGGTTTTACATGTTACATCAATTTTTTCTGAATCTGTTCTAGTTCATCGGAAGCAAAAATACCTGGTTCACATCTCTTACTTTCATTATTATAATGCAAAACTCTTACGCTGCTCCGTCCACTCAATATACGCAAGATGTAAGTCTTTTTCAACACTATTGGCTTAGGTGGTGAGTACTTGCGAAACACAGGACTGGGATGGGGGGTCTCGTTGTTCTGTTCAATTTCTTGTTGACATATCTACAGATCGAAAAACAAGTAAATATATCATCAATCCGGGTATGAGCCAGTCCCACGAAAGAACCTTACCGAGTGACTTGAGTCCAATTGGCGGAGCAGTTTCTGGTCAGACTACGTTCTGCTGCTTTGTAATAGCTTGCCACGTCGACTTGGGCTTGAACAGTTGCAGAAGAAGCCCAAGACGCAAAGATGATAGATGCATTTCGAATACGCAGAAGCGCGGCTCAGGATATGAGCCACCCAGAAATATCCAAATGTTTTGCTAGGATGAAGTTTGAACGGGAGAACTGATGAACGGATGATTAGATGGTGTAGTTGCAGATGGATGAGCCGGATCTGTATGAGGGAATAGATTGGCAAAGAGGTACAACGTCTTCCAGAGCCTGCTCGGTGTTGAGGAACTGCCACTGATCTGCTGTGGTATTTCCTGACGGAGAAGTATTATAACATCGGTGTAGTGGAGAAATAAATGGATTATATGCAAGTTTACGAGAAAAGGTAGCCGATACCGAAATAGAAAATCGGCCACGTAGCTTTGAGACTAAACCGTCACACAAATCTCTGAACCATTATTGCCATTTTTGGGTGACACTGTGACATTGTGAACAATGTCAAGTTCTTGTCTTCCATCGATAACGATTGTATCTCCTTCACCAGCTTTTTCGATTCAAGATAATATCATTCTATGTAGTGTATAATGTTGTACAAAGTGAGGAAGGCCACAGCAGAAAGGTACCAACAAAAGAATTATGTACGCTGATTGGATAATTTGGATTGATGGAATTGAATTTCCAGACTCCGAGTCGGAGAAAAGGTCGGTATCCGACCCAGACGAGATCGTATTATAATTGTTGTCTTCTACCGACCCTGCGAAAGTATGTTAGCAACGCTTTTCACAAGATCAAAAAAGATATGTACTTTCTTGTACATCTCTGTCTGTGGACCAGGGTGGTCCTCTCTTCGGCCTCGTCGGACCCCCCATAAGTAGCAGTAAAGGTCGAGGTCGATGGGTACGTTGGTGGCTGAAGCGCAGATATCTGAAGTCCTGCTAACTACCTGGCCACAGATATTGCAGGGTTCAATATTATTCTGTATTATGACAATAAGAAACACAATCCAAGTAACAATCAGAATACAAGGTCGCACCAAGACAGAACCGGGCCTTTTTTGGCTGTCGATGTCGACGCAGCTGATGCAGGTGTTGATGGTGGCGGCGCAGGTGGAGATAAAGATGGAATGACAGGAGGGTTCGAACCTCCTGTACTTGCGCCTCCTGCGCAAAGCGATATTAATGTCAATCAAGAAATCAATAAAGGATGGATTGCGAAATCAACGTACTTCCCAAGTCCAGGAGAGGGGCGCGATAACCGAGATATCCTCGGTCAGCACCCAAGTCGGGGAGGGATCTGAGCGATCCCTCTTGCACCGTTTTCTGCTTCGGTTCGGTTAGTTGCAGTCGACTGATGGGTTCCCTGACGGGGGTATCGATGCCTCACCAGTTCCTGCGTTGTTGCCAGTGTCCATGCTGGCCATGGATACTATTGGAATGATCGCTTGCGATTATTCTCAACATGGCATGTTTATCGGTATTAGTCTTGAGCTCCCATCTGGGGCGCCCTCTGCATTGATTGCGGAGCTTGGAGGTTGATTTTGATGTTGTTCAGCCATTCCTGATATGGAGGGCCAATCCAGAACGGCAAGCCGTAGAAGGATTGCGCACACCAGGGCATAGTGTTGGCCCACAAGCCCTGGACGAACGTAGAGAGAAGTTGCGGGACAGGTAATAGTTGTCGATTCGGAGGCGGTTGGGACTATGTACGTAGTAGTAGGGAGTTGTGTCAAAACCGAGGGGAGGGAATTGCCAGTGCTATCGTCCCTACCATGGGATTATAGTCTTATATATGTGGTGCTTGTGTGTCTATTTCGTACACAATTTTACTCACAGAATGTTTTTTTCAGGGCAGTGACTCGTTTCTATCAAGATCTCATGGATGTGTACTACTTTGGCTTAGGCTTAAGCCAACCCCCTTGGGACTTTCTATGTTTTGTGGTGTGTTTCTGAGTGCAGGGAACATTTTCTAATTAGCCTTGCACTCCGCAGATACCTCATGGTTTGCGTCAGTCATCTCAAAGCACCTCCATTTGTTGACTCGTCCATTTAGACAGTCGGTAACTCAACGCTAGTAGTCACCTACTTCACCGAACGGTCTTTGTTACATCAGTGTTTTTCCGGATCTGTTGTAATTCATCGGAAGCAAAAAAAAAACTGGTTCGCATCTTTTACTTTCATTATTGTAATGTGCGAAACCCTTACGCTGCTACGTCCATTCAATATACGCAAGATGTAAGTCTTTTGTTCAACACTGTTGGCTTATGCGCTAGTGAGTACTTTCAGAACAAAGGGCTTGGAACTCCTTTGTGCGTTATCTCCGTATATCCCTTTGTTAAATATTTCAACATTTATGTTTTAGTCTCGACACTTCAGCCGCTCATAGCTACCGGCCTGCATGTACAGATTTCTCCTCAGGTGTTCAGTGCGTTCAGTTCCCGGGTAATATCGTCCAGCGCAGCCGATTTTACACGCAGCTGGTTCGTCAATGTTTAAACGATTTTTTATCATCCCACAGTGAACAGCCACTGGGATCCATGCAGTGTTTCGCGAAGGTTTTTGATGTTCTCACACATATTTTACTTCCCGTGTAACATCGTCATCTATGGCTGGCTGGCTCATTCTATTGACACAGCATTTCAAGGTGTTATCCTTTTCTTAGAACGAGGGTTGTTTTCGGTCAAGAGGCTAGGGTTCGACGGATTTGGCGTAATCGCTATTTTTCTAAATCTGGCGGGTCGATGCTATCATTTCAACTCCGGGGATGGGCTGAATTCCACCATTACACCCAGTGGAAATAATAGGGTGGGTTGAAGGGAATTAAAATGGAACACGCAATCGGGTTTGATAAGATTTCAAATCGTCGCAGTAGGGAATCATACATTGGTAAAGAAACAGGGCCATGGCCAGATATCATTTTTTCATGCGGCGGTTTCGCGGTCGAGTGCGAAGAAAGCTGATTCGTTCCGTTCAATGTCTCGTCGATTATCCACAGACCATATAATCAATCTGGGTACGAGAGCCGGTCCCACGAAAGAAGCTTTTATTATAGAGCCTGTTCAGTAACCAAAACCGTGGGCGAATTTGTGAAAGTTCACGTCAAATTCGATCTGTGTGTGACATTATGTAATCAAATCTCTTATATCACGATGCGGCCACCCCATGAAGCACAGCGCCTTGCTGCTGCTGCTGCCGCTTTTGTGGTCAATGCTGTGGCATTTGCTGCCCAAATTTATGCGGGTTCATTTTATGACAAGACCCCATATCACACCTCTGCCCTAACAGGTGAAATGTGGGTTGCAGAGCTCATGAGTGGTCATCCCAACCGTATCAACTGCAACTGTAGGCAGCTGTGATGCGAGAAAACCGATGAGCGTGTTCGTTTCCGTATCAGACCAGGCGGCACCGCGGGGAGGCATTAGATTGCGTGAATTGAGGCGTTCACGGCGAGATTGCAACGACGCGACGGTAGCGACATGGTCACACGTTTCTCACAATTTGGTCACAAAATTCCGCATCAGTTTTTCACAAATTCGCTGATGGTTCGGTTACTGAACAGGCTCTTTACTGAGTGACCCTGAATCCAATCGGTGGACCGGTACCTGGTCAGACTACATTCCACTGCTTTGTAATAGCTTGCCATGTCGACTTGGCCTTGTAAAGACGCAAGAACAGTAGATGAATTTCGAATGCGCAGAAACGGCTCTAATCCTAGGATACGAACCACTGGCACCGAGAAATATCCAAGGTGTTTTACTAGGATGAACAGTAAAACCGACCAGCAGATAGATGGCGTAGTTGCAGATGGAGCTGATGAGCAAACATACCTTCAGGGCTATCCACCTTGCATGGCGTTTACGAGTCCTTTCCCCTCTTAAAGTCTAGTAGGTGAGAGCGATCATTGCATATGTTGGCATCGCCTGGAAGGCGAGTCTTCACGCGTAAATACTGAGGCTCAAAAATAAGTGGATGAGATGCGGTAGAAAACAGAACTTCCTTCGTCAAAGCTCGGTAAATTGAGAAAGAGAACGGAGAAGTCATGTATCGAATCCGATCTTAGCCCACTGAGAAGCAACAGTGGAGTCACTGTCGGGACGTGGAAGTACTGACTCAGGAACCTCATAACGAGGTGTGGAGGGGTCTGTGATCTTCACATGAATACGTTCCACTTGAGAAGGCAGAAGGTTCAATAAATGTTTAACTTGTGAAGGAAACCTTCTCCGTACCTATCCCATACACGACACTCAATGACAACTTTCGGTATATCGTTCCCGAAGACAAAGCCTAAGAACTGATACTTACAATAAGACCAATAACCTTCTCGTCCCGCTAATGCTCCATTCCACCCGTGGACCCCTTTCAGAGGCACAACCGACCGGCAAGTCACTTACAATAGGATCTTTAAATAGACCTTCAGCCTCTATTATACCCTCCATATTGGGAGAAGATTGAAGCCGACTTTGAACCCCCGGGAGTAAAGAGTCGAGCATCTTTTCCATACACCGTGCATTCTCAAGGTTAAAGTCTAATATGACATATTGGCGTACTCCATGTTGTAAGTGGTAAGTGAGAACGGCACGTTGACCAACTGTGTTGGTTATTCATCGAGTAGAGCTGATATCAGCGAGGAACCAGTGACTGATAGGAGGACCCCAGGAAGGTCCGAGGGATAGGGGATGGGGTCATCGTCAGTAGCCCTAATAATGCTGATTCCAGGTCTATCCATTGCACTTTCTTTGGCTGCGGGATGCGGCTCTCCAGTAGACAATTTGAAAAGAACAAGTTTTATATCTTATGTACTGTGTGGAATCCCACCGCGCGGTTTTCTGAAAAAGGATCCGTTCAGGGTTTATAAGAGCGAAAAAGAGGAGTTCTAGACACCCACTTTGTGACATCCAACAGCTGGCAGATCATGTTCATAAAGACAAAATCCCATGTCAATGGTTGTTCCTTCACCAAAAGCCAACCGAATCACCCTCCATTCGGCATCATCCTCCATGGAACACACCGCCCATCGAATCATAGATACCCGACATAGCATGATTGGTGGCTATCTTTCATTCGAAATCTTTGCATAGACGAGACCAAGCAGCTTCAGAGTCCTCGAGGCTTGAAATCGTTCAGCAGGACTGAGTGGGCAAGACGCACTGTCTGTGGCCTTGAATGTTGATAAGGCGATTTTAAATTGGAGTAAAACCAAGTCTTTCATGATGGCGTAAAGATCGAGTTCTCAATGCTGAGAACTCGGAATTATCAGATGCTCTGACGGCAAGTGAGCTACTGGCTTCCAGTTTTGACGAAAGCTCACCTCTGTTAGAGTCGAACGCCTAGTTACAACTCGAATCACAAAAACGACATTCAAGGAACGGAACCTAAATCGTTCGTTGACGCTGTTGGAGGAGTGAGGCCCATGCCGTACTTGACGAACCTTTGGATGTGACGAAAGAGGCTGTTATTGATATAGTAGCCAGACGACGTTTCATTGGATCTAGTAGACGAAAGGTGAGTTATTGACTCGTTTTCTTTTCTTCTTTCGACACCAGCTCACCTCTATTCAATGGATTCGAACAACGTTGAATCTATGAGAGCTTTGAAAAGTATCACTTTTCTGATGATTAACACACGATCAACACTAACATCTTGACCCTATCATGGGAAGATGAACAATGCTGAATATATGCTGCAGACGGCGAGATAAGGTTAGTTATTATCCATTGTTTCTTCAAGCTGGACTGACCTTTCCCTGCGATCGAACATCTTTTGGAGGCATTTTACGACTTGGTATATGATAACGGAGCGTAAAAAGAATAAAGTGAATTGAAGAGAAGATGCTGAAGACAATAAATTGAGATTGATATGCACTAAGCTCATATGGGCTGTCCTATTTGCAAAAACACATAAGCGGTGGGTCTACGATTAAACGCAGTAAGTCGCTGTATACGGGCTAACGTGCGTTTGAACTAACCTTTTGTGTTCGATCTTTCTGGGTACAATCGTCTTGTAGGTATGAGGTGAAGAATGGTCTGAGTGTTATAAGAGAGTTCAGCTGGCATGTAGTACTTGTACTATCTGGTTTGTATGGGAGAGGTTCGTTTTCAGGGGTGAGATGATAGAGGGCGGTGAGTTTATGTTGACAAGGGAGGTTTTAGGCTAAGTACCATTAGATCTTGGTCTCCAGCGACGCTCTTATTCTTTGCAGCCCTACCCCCTTCGCCATACGACCTGGCTTTCCTGTCTTTTCGGTGTATCCACGAAGTTGTCCAAGGTCGCGCCTGCAATGAGTCCCAGGCCTGACCTATGATTAATCTGAGGGGTGAATGAGGTTGAAAAGAATAAGTTGGCCAATTTCTCAGAGAAGACTGATATCAGATTATACAGGGGGTCAGAGAACTAGCTGGGTTCTGAAAGACCTCTCTGTGAGTGAGCAGTAAGCAGCTAGTGACGAACGACGGAAAGATCAAAGACCGACTGAAAATACTTCATATTTGATTACTATGGTATAGACAGAAAGTACTTGAGTCAAGAGTAGGACCACACGAGCTCTCAGTAAGCTTAATGAGATGTGTTTAATGATGGAAGTTGTCGACAATGATGGGTCCTTTCCCACGCTTGCCTACAAGATCTAGTTCTAGCTGTTCATCTATCTACCATCTGGATATCGTCACTTAGTCGAACGCCAATTTCGTCTCTGTTCACGATATCGACATCTCCCGTTTCCGGTATTGAATTTGAATTGTTAGCTGCACAGCGCAAAGTCCCGACAGTAGATTCTATCATGGACTCCTGGTCGTGGAACGACAATCCCATGGAGACCCGCACCAGGATTATTGTAGGTGTTATACCCTAGAAATGACCATGTTATTAGTAAAATAAGAAGTAGCAATGGTCGATGTTGTAATTACATTGAGCATTTGGTGGATATAAACAATCAGACTAAAAGCGTCAAGGCCCGGGGCAGATTGAAAAATGATAACCAAGAGTCGAGCCAATTGGATTGAAAACAATATCATGCCAGATTCAATTAGCACAAATATGGCAGTCCGAATTTTGCTCCCGTCAGTGGCAGTCGAAGTTTGGTCATCCGAGGTGGATTTGGCTTCACGGTACACCTTGAAGATCTTCCACACGATTAAGCCTGTCACCAGAGCATTCACAGTCATGGACATGGCGACTGCTGCCACAGCCAGCCAAATCCCCCAGGCAGGTTGTACAACTTGGTGCGAGGTAGTAAAGTACTGTGACTCGTTACCCGCTAGCCACATAGCTAGAGGCAATAGATTTAAATTAGCCAGTCAAATAAGATAGCTTGACCGACCTAAGAATACAAGTGCTGAGATTGAAGGAAGGAGCACGACACGGATATTGCAACCCCACACAATCCAGCAACGGTAGATCTTTAAGATTGTCATGAATAAAATAAATGACAGGGATAGTAGTTTATACATACTAGAATGGACTGAGCTATAAAATCACAACAACCAGATACTGTGCCTTGAATAAACAATATGTCGAGGGATACCATTGGATTCTGCCAAAGAGAAAGTGTAAAAAAAGATGGTTATTGTTACGCATGGAATTGTTACTAACTGAATCTATGATGGACGTTATATCAAGCACAACGTTTACAATAGATAGGGCATATAGAACACACAGGGCATAGAAAAGGATGTTTTTGGTCTTGTTAAAGCCTTTTTCCGATGCCCAGTGGCCTTGTAAATAGATGATGAATATGCCAGAATACAGTCCTAGGACAGGTTAATATTATACTTCGTTAGCAGGTGCCGTGAAAGTTGTAGACTCGGAAAAAATATCTTACCGTAAAGAAAGCCTTCGAGATATATTCCAAGGAGGGTAAAGTCTCCAGCATTTAGCTTCATGACTTCGTGTTTGTTTTAATGACTCTATTGAATCTCTGACCCCTGCTTTATATAAGAGTCTAGCATCAATATTAAATACAGTGACTGAGATAAAGCTTGAAGTTCATGATGATCTTAACAAACCGGTGCTGTCATAATCATAATCTGATTCTTGATCAGGTAGGAATGTGTATCGCATCAGTTAAAATCAGAATCACAAAACGACAGATCCGATGAATGGAACATAAATCATTTGTTGGCACTGTCAGAGGAGTGATCAGGCGGGCATCAGCAAAATGTCAATCGTTTCCGGGTTTCCGCTGGTTTCCGCTGGTTTCTTGGTTTCCGGAAACTTGAAAAGGAAATTTAGTACAAATATCGTACAATTTTATTATGAGTTTACTAGTGCCTGAATCGACCCTGCAGCCGATTTCCGTGAAAACTGTGGAGAAACCTGTGGAAACTAAAATGCTAAAATACTGATGCAATATTGCCCATGCTGTACCTGATGATTAACACCTGATCAATTACCATCTTGACCCATCAATATGAGATGAACAATGATTGATGGCTGAATAGGATGCTGCAGAAGATGAGATAATATTGCTCTACTGATGATTAACAATTGATCAATTACCATCTCAACCCATCAATGTGAGATGAACAATGATTGATGGTGGAATAGATGCTGTGGAAGATGAGATTATATCACTTGCTGATGATTAACACCTGATCAATTACCATCTTGACCCATAAATACAAGATGAACAATGATTGATGGCTGAATAGGATGCTGCAGAAGACAAGATAATATCACTTTCTGATGATTAGTGTTGCCGAAGTTCAGTTCAGAACTGCTTCAGAGAACTGGAACTGGTTGAACAGAACTGTGTGGAACCAACAGTTTGGTTCTCAGTTCTGAGATTTTTGAGATTTTGAGAACTGTTTGAGAACCAGTTAAAACCAGAACTGAACTGTCAGTAAATACAGGGGGTATCAGCACTAAATCCATGTAATATTAATTATAATTTGACTTACATTGGACCCACAATTCAACTGAAAAAAAATGATGTGACGCTGGCTTGCTAATTTTAGACAATGGATAAATTCTCAGTGATCTCACGCCAATCAGCAGTTGTGGACAGCCATTTATTGGACTTCCAAGCACCTAATACTACAGAAATATGCATAGATGGTATTATTTGTGCATGAAATCTGATAATATAACATTATTTATAATTTTATGTAGGTCTAAAACATAATTTTAACATATTTCAATTTTTTGTAGTGGTTCTCAGTTCAAACCAGTTCTGGAACTGGACCAAACTGGCAAGAACTGGTTCTGCCAGTTCTCATTGGTTCCAGTTCTTGGTTCTTAAAATTGAGGGTGAGAACCAGACCAGACCAAACTTTGGCAACACTACTGATGATTAACACCTGATCAATTACTATCTTGACCCATCAATATGAGATAAACAATTAGTGATGTAAAAGGCTCAGCTTCAAAGCTGCAAGCTGTTGAGCCAAGCTGAGCCATGTGAAAGCTGTACCAATGGCTTTGATGGCCTACAGCTTGGGCTTCATATTTTGCAGGCCATGAGCCATGGCTTAGGCATGGCCTGGATCTGAGCCCAAAATTCACATATTTGGTAGTCTTAAGGGAGGAATTTGGACTTTTGATGACTTGAAACAGCACTGTAACAGAATGTAAGTGATAATATCACCATTTACAGTCATTTTTTGGTTTGATTTCTGTTAAGTTTTAAGCAAGGGAAATGTCATGGAATGGCTCTGGAATAGACAGAACAGAACCAGACTGTAATGGAAAGGACATTGGCCTCAGTGTATGTGCTGTGCCACCCAGCTCCTATGAATGTCCTGATTTTGGAACCAGAAGAAGGAGGAATAAAATGGAAAGCTTCAAGGATTTAGGGAATGAACAAGAGAGGAGAACTAAGTTGATATTTGAAACTGAGGAAAACATACAAGTCTTGAGTACTTAAATAATAATAAGGAATAGCAACTGAATGTAAAAGATAAATATAAAGTGCTGCACTCTGCTCCCAAAAGTCCTGCATTCTTGGGTGGGTAATCCAATGCTGGTGTGCTGACTGATAATGGGAAAGTGATGACAAAGAAATAGTTGTTATGGTGATGATGAGGGGTAGTGTTGCCAACGGCTAAGCTGATCAATTTCAAATATTTTACTTTGTAGCCTCAAATAAATTAGTGAAAATTCTGAATATATTTGAGTGACTAGATATCTCTGAAAGCCAATGGGTCTCCTGCAAATGCTGAGGACTGTACACTCCCCCACATACTCCGCTGGAATCCGGTGGAATTTACTGGACTCCAGTCCAGGATTTTTCAGTGTGACATAGGCCAAATTTGTCAGTCCAGTCCACTGGAGTCCAGTGGAGTCCAGTAAATTCCACCGGAGTCTTTCCGGACTCATTCCGGCAGACTCCGGCGGACTCCAGCAGACTCCACCGGACTCCAGCAGACTCCAGTGGACTCCGGCGGACTCCAGTGGACTCCGGCAGACTCCAGCAGATTCCAGCAGATTCCACCGGACTCCAGTGGACTCCAGCAGATTCCAGCAGATTCCACCGGACCTCCAGTGGACTCCAGCAGATTCCACCGGATTCCAGTGGACTCCAGCAGACTCCACCGGATTCCAGTGGACTCCGGCACCTTAAGTTAAACACTGATTATCTAATTAATAAAAAATATCTTAATTATAATTTTAAAATGGCATCAGTGGGGGATTGAACCAGAGACCTTACCTATGTATTAAGGTGGCGCTCTAGCCAGTTACACTATAATGACTGTACTTATTGTAATAAAATAAATATATTATATACACTCCCTGGCCCTACTTCCTAAATCGGTTGTAGCTGGGTTTCAACTTCCAACCCTCTGCCCACTCTCGCTTCGACGACCACCATGGCACCTCGTACCACCCAATCTCACAACCGCAAGAGTACCAACGACGGCCCAACGACTCGCGGGTCTACCAATCAACCGAAGACACGCAAACGTGGGGAATTGGACCCCAACGAAGCCCCAAAAAAGTGCAAGACCCGCCATGTCAACGACAATGAATCGGGTGGGGTTGACGACGTCGAACATCGGGCAGGGAAGGCTGCTAGACGAGCCAAGAAAGCTGGCAGGTGCGTTAGCACCTGTTTTCTTTTTTTTTTCTTTTCGTTTACTTATTAACTAATGTACTTTCGTTTCAACAGGAAAACCTCCAGCGCTAAAAATGCGGAGGTAGCTGCCCTCGAGACCAGTAACC
>MU130698.1:287824-306850 GCA_015039465.1 Phlegmacium glaucopus
ACCGTCTCAGGTAAATACGACTTATGATAGTTTTAACCCGGAAAATGTAATAATATATGAGTATATCCTTGTTGATCTGTTTGTTCAAAAATGTTTCGCATTAATTTGTAGTGGTGGTAGTGGTGGTTATAGTAGACGTAGTAGTAGAAGTTCAAGAAGACGGTCAGAACTACGAAAGAGAACGAATAAATTTTGTATAACTCAAACTTCCTTTTCGTACCATACGTTCTTGGTTAACTTGAAAGGTCCTCAGTAGACAAATTCTTAACTGAGTTTCGGAGGTTAGGTGGGTAAATTAACAAGTGTTTGGATAATTCAATTCAATCGAATTCTTATAAAGTAGTTTTCATGTTAGGAGTGGGGACTCCACTGGACTCCATCAGACACCACATAGTCCACCAGACTCCAGCGGACTCCACTGGACTCCATCAGACACCACATAGTCCAGCGGACTCCACTGGACTCCATCAGACACCACATAGTCCACCAGACTCCATCAGACACCACATAGTCCACCAGACTCCACCGGACTCCACCAGACACCACATAGTCCACCAGACTCCAGCGGACTCCACTGGACTCCACCAGACACCACATAGTCCACCAGACTCCAGCGGACTCCACTGGACTCCATCAGACACCACATAGTCCATCAGACTCCACCGGACTCCATCAGACACCACATAGTCCATCAGACTCCACCAGACTCCATCAGACACCACATAGTCCATCAGACTCCATCAGACTCCACCGGACTCCAGTATGTGACAGGTGTCACACTGAACAGTCCAGGACTTGAGTTTGGTGGAGTCCAGCAGAGTCCAGCGGAGTCTGGTGGAGTCCAGTGGAGTCTGGCGGAGTATGTGGGGGACTGTAAAGTACAGCAAATGCTAAGCAGAGAATGTAACTGGTGTAAAGATATTTCTGAATGGGCTTATTGGATTGCTTAGTTGTGAGGAGGGAGTATCCCTGCCTCAAGTAAGAGAAAACAAAACAATTCAAAAATATAATTAAGCCAATAAACTCAATAATCCGGGACCTACAACCGAATGCACTTGCATTCTTGAAGACCCAAAATAAGATAAGTTTCATTCTTCCCAAACCCTTTTGTAAATAGCTCCGGAAATGCTTAAATTCAAATTACCCAAAACAACGGAATCTACAAAGTATTTGTACTTACTAAAAAGAGATCTATGGATCTTATCCGAAAAATGAACAAATCCATAGTGTAATAAATAAATAACTACGGAGATTTAGTATAAATAGTTAGGGAAGAAATCTAGGATCACTAGTCCAATATATCTCAAATTACAAATCTACAGATCTATACTGTCCGGGACTCACAAAAAGTTTATACTACCTAACTACGGAACGTCATTGCAATCTAAGCAGTACGAGACCCTGAGGATCAACAGAGTCGATTCTCCCGCATATCCCTCCTCTCCCACAGGACACACAATTTAACTTCCTTACATAGTGTTCACAGGAGACTCATCAGCTTTCAGAGATATCTAGTCACTGAAATATTTTCAGAATTTTTACTAATTTATTTGAGGCTACAACATAAAATATTTGAAATTGAATCGGCTTAGTCGTTGGCATCACTAATGAGGGGAACAGGCTTGAAATAGTACTTGAGGGGCCACAATGACACAGGGAACCTTTGGAGTGGGTGGTAGGAAGAGTAATACCAGATGTAAGGGAACATCAGGAGAAACACTTTGGCTCTAAGAGTCTCTCAGAGGAACCTCAAACATTTAAGTGTACAAATCATTAAAAAATGCATTTGAAACATATTTATTTTTTTGAGGTTGGTCTGAGAGACTCCCAGAGTAGCTGGAGTGTCTTAGAGCTAAAGTGTTTTCCTGATGTATCCAAGGACACCTCAGGACAACCTAGGACAGCATAGATAAAATTTTGAGTGTCAACATTTGCTCAGGACACCTTTAGTGTATCCTGGTGCATTGACCATCTGGATTAAATCACATCAGGAGGCCCTGGGAGTCCTTTGGAATTTATGATTTTTGCTAGACAATATTTAACCGCTGCGTCCAGGAATGCATTTTGCAATTTTCTTAATAAGGAGAGCTGCTATTAATATAATTTAAACATATTCAGGGTCCTAAAACAATTCTCTACCATCTTTAAAAAATTTCCTTTTTTGGAATTTTATGTAATCTACCCTGACCCAGCATATGCTCAAAATCATGCTTATCTGTGATCATGTGACCAATGGTCTGTGTGCCATCCAAAAGATATATAAACCACCCACAATTTTGTTTTCTTATTTTCTACTTCCCCAGTATTATACTAGTATATATATGTATCACTATTTTACTATTATTATTATTATTCTGTTGTGTGAGACCACTCAAATATCTGGTTTATATATGTTTTCTAGCATCAGATCCAAAGGGACTAAGGCTGCCTCAGGATGCACTGGGTGGTGTTTCCCTTAGAAAAACTTATTTTTAGATATGTTTTGTCATTTTCAAATAATTTTTCTCATGAAAACACAAAAAGTATTTCTGAAGGAAAATTTCTAAAAATACACCAGGTGTTTCTCATGTGTTTCCCAAAGATAAATCTTATGTTTCTCTGCTGTTTCTGAAAGGAAAACCTTGAAAAAAACATAAGATTTATCTTTGGGAAACACACGAGAAACACCTGATGTATTTTTAGAAATTTTCCTTCAGAAATACTTTTTGTGTTTTCATGAGAAAAATTATTTGGAAATGACAAAACATATCTGAAAATAAGTTTTTCTAAGGGAAACACCACCCAGTGCCAGCAGTGCAGGTTGCCCCAGGACAGCCTAAGACTTTTCATACACAGGGCGACCTCTTGACCTGAGTGCACTGAGCTGCCTGGGGCACCCCAGGACATTTCAGGACAGCCTAGGGCAGAAGTCATTTTTCCTGATGCAGGAGCAAGGTATGGCAAGGTAGATAGCTGAGGGAAAGACTTGTGGGTCCATAGCCACAACAATGATGACAAAGCCTTTTACATAATGGGAGATGTAGCTGATGCATCCATAAACAGGCCATTCTTGTTAGAGGATGTGTAACCCGGGAATCAAGTTAAATACAAAGGTGGTTATTGGGGGTGGCCACCTTACACCTATATACTACAAGTGTGAGAGCTAGTTCAACTATATGTGGCTAGGGCATAATAGAAGGTAGGGTGATGATGTACCTGCAGTGAGGTCAGACTGCAAGTAGTAAAGTAGTTTGTGGGGTTAATGTAGATTTCCTCGATAGAGTTTAGGAGAGTTTGCAGTATTGAAATATGCAAGGAGAGAAAACCATGAAGATAGCAAAGTTTGTGAATAATAGTGAAGTATGCAAAATAGCTTAAAGAATGAGACTATTGACTGAGAACATTGCTGCAAAGTTTATGGGATCAAAACTCTCGCTGTCTCTTGTTCACCTTGCCTCCTACTTGCTACGGATACTTAATACAAGAGTGGTAAACTAACCAGGTGCAGATATGCAAAACAGTAATGTAAAAATTGAGCTAATGCAAGATCACATTGACCCAGTAGTTTGGTAACGAAGGAATAGGAGACAAAGTAAAAATAAAGATGATGAGTAAGGAGTGTGGGGAATAGTTTCCAGGTGCAAGTATATAGAGGGGAGTTGACTCCATCAACTTTTGTGATCCAATTTGTTGATTTGTTTATTATTTTAGTACTTGGTTATGGAATTTCTTAGTTTTCATGTTGTTTTTGAGTGCCTCAGTTGTTCTGTTCTTATACTACAATATAACTACAGCTTTTTATACCTTTAGTTTGTAGTACTGTGTTTTGAAAATGGATATATGGGAATCTAAGATCCAAGAGTAAAAATGGAGAGGTAACAAATTTGTATGTAAGAATGGAATGTGTAATTTCAGAGTAATTTCCAAAAGTGGAATGGATTTGAAATTGATAAAATAGGAAACATACAAATTTGGAAATTTGTAACAGTGCAAAATTCCATACATGTGATATAATGAATTTGAAATTATTAAAATAATTTGAGGTAGGGAGAATTCCCTCCTCACAGGAGGTCAGTTGAATGACCTCCTGTTTCGAAGTATATGATAAAATATATATATGGAAAAATGAAAGAAAGCAAGTGCAAAATAACACAGACCATAATAAAACCAGTGCAAGGGATACATGGAGAGGTAAGGAATGTGTATGTGAACCATGAAAGACTGTGAGATTAGATAGTGGCTGTGCAAAGATGTGGCTGCAAAGGAGTGAATATGGCTAAGTCCACTGCGGCTAGTGAGAGCTGTAGATATGTTGAAGTATGAAGTGCAAAGAGGAATGAGGGTGCTTTGAATAGTTATGAGGGTTGTAGAGGTGATGTGCGAGACATGTGCAAAGAGTAGGTGATATTGTAGGACATGCGAATGATAGTGTGAGAGTTACTGATAACCACAGACAAGGGTGCATGTGATCATGGTAACTGCAAGGTATCCATGAGTGTCTGCGAAGTTGTTAAATTGCAAAAATAACCTATTTACAAACCCTATTTACAAACCTAGAGGTTATATGGATCCTATCAGGGAGGTAGATACCAAATATAGATATGACATCAGTTACAATGTCATCAGCGAAGGGACTACTACTACAACAATAAAGGGGTGCACACAAGGAGTAGGATGAGGGATGCAGCATGGGATACAATCATAGAGTAAAGTGAAAGTAAATACATACTAAGCATATGTAGAGGTGGATACAATGAGTATCCCCTAACAGTTCTTGAAATGATGGGCCAAAGATACAATCAAACACGAGCTGATGACCAATGTGAATAGTAGATTGATCGCTTTGTTGTATTGCTAGCCAAGGAACAAATGGATGGTAGATGTTTAGGAGCATATTGATAGTGTAAATGATGGAGAGCATAGTGAGAGACATTGAGAATGTGATGAGCGATGAGGATGATAACATTGAATGAATGATTTTATTGACCAGGAACACAATTCAGGGCCACTTCCAAAACAGGCAAGTGAATTCAAAGTCCGCTTATTTTCATGATGGCAACTTTTAAGCTTTTTACCCATGCTACCAATCAGTATTGGTGCACGATAATGGTGCAATTATTTAACAAGGAAGGAGATGGCATACCTGGGCCTCAGGCTGGTGGGAAAGGTGTGAAGGTGAGTAGATCACCATCGCTTCAATGATAAGTTATTTATCTATATCTTGTGACACAGAAGTTGGCCAAACCTGCCAATGCCAATATTTCAACAGCCCAGGACAAACTCTTTGAGAAAAAAAAAGAAGTTATTGAACAACTCACACAGCATTGGCAATGTGATATTCATTTGCTCCCAGACAAACCAGCATTGTGTTGGATTCCAATTGAGCAGCAGTGTTAGGGAATGAACAGAGGTATAGAACACTTCATTGATTCTTACATTCATGCTTCTTGGATAACCCCATAAACATTGTTATTGACCAAGGTGCAGAACCTATATCTGCACCTTAACTACTTATACTAAATGTACATGGTCTGTGCACTCATTTGTACTTATGTATGTAGTGATAAGGATCAGCCATGAGTAATACTAAACTACTAAGCAGGTAGCTAACCGGCCTTGTGACTAAGGCATAATGACTAAGACTATGGATCTAGGTCTGGGAAGCTTGTGATGGGACGTCACATGGTGACAGAGGGTGTCAGGTAGTGCCATAGGCCTAGGCAATAATGTAGGGTTGTTGTATGATGGGTGAGATTGAGGTGATGGGTGGTGTTATGTGTAGACTGGGAGGTGTAGGTAGGATCAAAGGGAGATCCCCTGACAAGCAGCCACACAGTAATTGTTATCCCATCACCCAATCAAACATCAATTTCTGGGCTTTGTGCATTGTAAGTTACTGAGCAGTTGTACATGTGAATGAATTCTCTAACCAAAATAATCTGTTATTTCAGGTCTGGTATTGTGCACCAATACTGATTGGTAGCGTGAGAAGAAAGCTTAAAAGTTGCCATCATGAAAATAAGCGGACTTTGAATTCGCTTACCTATTTTGGAAGCAGCCCTGAATCACATTCCTGGTTGACAAATCATTTGTTCAATGTTATCACCCTCATCGCTCATCATACTCTCAATGTCTCACACTATGCTCTCCATCGTTTTCACTATTGACATGCTCCTAAGCATCTACCATCCATTTGTTCCTTGGTTAGTGATCCAACAAAGCGATCAATCTACTATTCGCATCGGTCATCGGCTTGCGTTTGATCGTATCTTTGGTCCATCATTTCAAGAACGGCCCCTTTATGGACACATCAACTACATCTCCCATTATGTACAAGGCTTTGTCATTGTTGTTGTGGCTATGGACCCACAAGTCTTCCCCTCAGCCATCTATCTTGCCATCCCTTGCTCCTGGATCTCACTCAGTCCCCTATCCTCAATTATCTACCTCATATCTTATCATTCACTGCCAAAACCATCATTCACGCGGTACATGAAGCCTTCCCACCCTCTTTATGACAACTTAGGAAGTCCAGGAGGATCACAACTAAGCAGGAATTGTAGATGAATCAGCAGCAGAGGATTATTCTCGCAGTGTGTCAAGTGTTATCAAGGCTGCGCAACATGGGATCATGGGCAAGTAGTGTTTTCTTGGGAACAAGGCTGCACCTTTCAAGTGTTGACTCAGGACCTTTCACATTTTTGACATGACTACATGCCTATGGAGTTGATATATTTTTGCTATTGGACTATGTACACTGCCTTCTTTTATTTTCTCTCGCACTTTGACACTTTACAGATTTTTTTATTGTTCCTTTTTCTTTTCCATTGTTCTTTTCTTCTCACAGCTGTCCTCTCTTTATCTTTCTTCCTTGGACAGCGCATACTTCTTTTCTTTTTATTGTTCTACATAGCCTCATTCTTAGGGTATAAATACTGCTCTTTTGTACCAGGATAGGTAGTTTCTCCCAATTCATTCTTACTCCCCACAGTCATCCTCTCAGTGGAATTCCAGTGAATTCCTCCCTCTAAGTTTGCTTTTTCAGTCCTTTACTGTCAACCTACTGTCAACCACTATAGTCTCATTGAAGACTCTTTCTCATTCATCCTCATCCTTCTCTTCTCTATTCTTTCCCCCTACCTCTGTGTGTTACAAGTCTAAGGCTAAGCCTTCCCTAAATGAATAACAGGGAGTCTTTTGACTTAAAGACTAGTCCATTGCTCTCTGGTTGGTGTTTATATACAACAACAACAATGATTTATACTGGGACCCTACTGTCTACTCAGTTGAAGAAAAGCTGCTACAACTCAATCTCCTGAACAATGTGCCTCGCCATTCCACTTTAAATCAGAATAATGTACCACCACCACCTCTGCACATGCCATATGGATTTTACCCACCATCTTATTTCCCTATGCCACAATGGGCTGGTTTCCAGCAACCTCCCAACTTGCAAGCATTTGGGGCTCCACAGCCAAATCCAACTGCGCCCACAAGACCCATCAAAGGCCAAAAATTTTGGAGTGGCTTGAGTATTGTGACCACATTGCTGGCTGTGAGGGCGAGAACTTTTCTTTACTTGCATACTGTTAAGTTTAAAACAAAGGGAGAAGTCACGTTGGAGTTACTCCAGAACGGATGGAACGGAACCGGAACAGTAACCCGGAAAGGACGTTGGCCTCAGCGTGTGTGCTGTGCCGCCCAGCTCCTAAGGTGTCCTGATTTTGGAACGGAAGAAGAAAGTAACAAGTCGGAAGACCTCAGTGACTTAGAGGAAAAACAAGAGGAGGAAACTAAGTTGATATTCGAACTGAGGGAAAACATACAAGTTTCGAGTACTTAAATAAATAAAGGAATAGCAACCGAAATATAAAAGATAAATATAAGTGCTGCGTTCTGCTCCCGGAAAGGTTCTGCATTCTTGGGTGAATAATCCATGGCAGGTATGCTGACTGATGGTGGGAAAGATGATGACAAAGAATAGTGGTAGGGGTGAAGAAGTGGTAATGGGTTTGGAGTGACATCGGAAGAGTCGGAATGATACGGAAAAGTCTCAGAGTCGGACATAGGTGGAGTAGAACCGGAAACAAGGGAGAGTACTGGAAAGGAGTATGGACTTCCGGAAACAACTCCGTTGGAGTCGGACCGGAGTCACGTATGACGGAATGTAACACATACAAATTCACCGAGCAGGGTTATTGAATGATTGATCAGCTGACTGGGTCTCAAGTGTCAGTAGAAAATCTTTCAAATTGGCTTCAGATTGGGAAGGGTACAGCAGATTTGATTATTCAATATGCCAGAGAGGATATGGCATTAGTTAGAGATGGTAAGTTTGCAATGGGTCCCATTCCAACTCATTCTGGTCCTCAAACATGGGATTTTGAGTGAAATTATGGATATTTTAGCACAAATTTGGGGATAGAATTGTTTTAGTTCTTCACTTGCTCACCAATCACACAAATTTATTTTCTTTTTTCTGGAGTATGATGCTGTGCTTAAGATTATTTCCATGGTACAACAAGCTGTAAGTGCACACTGGCAATTTTTGCAGATACTCCCAGAAATGATGTCAACCCATACCAAAATTAGGGATGCCGAAGTCCAGTTCAGTCCAGTTTGGTGCCTTTTTTGGCAAACTGAGAACCAAACCTTTGGTCCAGTTCAACCATTTCACCAAACTTTGAACTGAACTTTGGTTCAGGTCTGGTTCAGGTCTGGTTCAGGTTCCGACCTGTATTTTTTCCCACCATTAATTTATCTTCTTTTTCACATTAAAAATCTCCATTAAATCTTCACTTTCATAAATTCATCATTTTGCCTGTTTTAGTAAATTATCTGATGTTTTACAGCTACAATCAGACATCTAGCACAACTATTTATGTTTGATCAATTGATAAGATCACCAAAAATGTGTTAGATAAACATGCCAAATATATCCTGGTGCCTACAGACCGAGTTTATTGCATCAAATGAATGGTTCTGACTCTTCTGAGTCAAATTTGTTCAAAAATATTTAGAAATCACAAGAAAATCTGTTATTGGTTTGAACTTTTGGTCCAGTTCTCAAAAGTCTGGTTCAAACTTTGGTTCTGAACTGGACATCGGCAACCCTAACCAAAATGTCATTCTACATCCAGCCATAGTGCTGATTATCCCAAAAACATCTATGCATCCTTATTACATACTATAGAGTGTACACAAATATTTTTAAGATATGATACATGTTCAAACTCATATGGGAGGGTGATTGATCACGTTAGGTATGTTTGATCACACCATAAAAATCAGAAAATCAAAAAATCAAAATAGAGCTCATGGTGGTCGGAGCACAAATACAATGCATATCTACTATATACAAAGTTTCAAGGCATTATACCTAGAATTGAGGGTGCAGCAACGCTTCGAAGATGGCCTGCAAAACGAGTTGTGACAGTGACCCTGGCGAAGTCACGTGAGAAATACAATAATGTAATAGTGAATGCTAAGTTGTTGCTAAGGAAATTAAGACAGACAAGACAGATCAGATTCTGGTCGGAATCTGAATCTGATCAGGACTAGTCAGAATTTGATCAGGAGTGGTCGGAATGATCAGATCAGATCTGGTGAGGGGACAGAAAGGTACAGGAGAAAGCTAATCATTCAAAGAAATCAGCAAGTACTATGTGTGGCGGATTAAATATGGCCGTCATTCTCCTCCACTCCTCAAAAAACCCCCCAACAACTACTCACTCAAGTACAATGAAGTTTACCACCATTTGCACCATATTCTTTCTTTTGGCCTCAGTGTCAGCCATCATTGCGATTCCTAACAGTTCTTGGAAACGGCATGAAGACGACAAGGGTACCGTTACTACGGACGAAAGCCACACCTCCCTCATCAATGCTCATAAAGAGGGAGAGGGGGCGGCAACTGTCATTGGTGTTATCCAAATCGTCATCGCCCTTGACTCATGGATCACTTCACTATCCCAGGGCCAAACAATGATCGCCGAGCCAGACCCAAATCAGCCTCAGGTAAGCCGTCAGTTCCCGACAGTCGACAGCACTGATCCCTTGGATTTCTCAGACGGGTGCACAACTCATACGGGCCAGCATTAAGCAGCTCGAAACTAACAATCGTCAGTCGGGCTCGCCCTTCACTGGGATCGCCATCCGGTTTGGTGTCCCTACAACTTCTATAAATTGGGACGGTTTCGCTGGCCAAGATTGGGGATTGAACATGATTATTGTCGATAATGCTATTGACGGATCGAGCATGTAGGTCACAACCTCCTCAACCCTGAGAAGCTGTTGCTTACTATGGCATGTGTGTCGCAGGTGGCGCTTTTATTGGTGTAAGACCGGCTCAATTACGATCACTACAGGAACCCCATCCCATGACGTGAGCAATTAGTTCTCTGGCTGATGTTTTCCATTGAAAAGGATGGTTCTGTCACCCTCGCAGGTTGGGATCGGAATTCTCCAGTCTTTTAGCACAAGCCCAACGGATCCGTACCTCAGGACCATCCACCTTATAAAGCCCCCATCCACCTTATAAACCTCCCCTGACCATCCATTTCTCTTAGTTCAATTATATTTCTTGCTGTCGACAAGCTTACAGCCATGGTTTCATCCCGAAATTTGGAATGTCGTTTTGCCAATATGCTTTCATATTTTTTTCCACCTCTCCCAAACTGTCACGCGCTCGTTTTTCCATCTCAATTTTTTTTTTCACCCCCTCCTTACGACCCCGAGGTCTAGAACCGCTTCTGCCATTTATTTTCGCTGTTATATTTATTCTGTATTTGTGTTGTGTCATTAGAGTCCAGATCCCCTTTGCGCGCGTTTTCAATCACCTTGGGACTGCAGGGAAAACTTGAGACTGGGAATACCCTATTCAAGTTGATTCCATAATCAAACGGAAAACAAATGGACATGGCTGCTTTTCTACCCCTTGTCACGCCTGGCAATCTCAGAAAAAAACCTTCTGACACCTCCCTGACATTTTAATTCCAGACCTCGGATGAAGCGCCGAGTCACTGCCGGCTGACCACTATTAATCCTTGGTCAGACAGCACACCAGTGACCAATTTCCAATGTAACGTCTTGATATATGAATTTATAACCCTAGGTAATCCTTTTGTGAATAAATCTGCCAGGTTTTAACAAGTGTTCACATATCTGTGGCACTTTCGACAACGGCCAAACAAGTCATCTGGCATTGTTCACTATTCGTCAGCCGAAAACCTTCGGCAACTCAAGCGTTGCATTTCTCAAAGTCATCATCCCTAGCATAAGCCTGGCTTTCAACAAAAGCATCTAACTGTCTTTATTCGCACCATAAACTCGAAAGGTTGTAGAGCGTTGTCCACTAAAATCCTGACACAAATACTGGCTTCCTTACGGGCTCTTCGACTCCCTGGTATATAACGCGATAAATGTTCCGTAACCATCCGTCCACTGAACGGCTGAATGAGGTCAAGCTCTTTCAAGGTCAGGCGGAATGGAGTCTAGCAGAACCGGTTGCCTGAAACCCCGAGCTGCGTAGATGGCTTATCATATGAGAAATCTGCGTGTAAGTATAGAGTGCAGTGTGATGGTGAAGAATCTAGAGTTTGATTGGTTTGGGTATTGTCTTTGCTGGTAATCCCGTCAGCCTTGCGAGACGTTCGTTGATGTAGCCTACACTCTGGACTGGACCGAGAGCTACCGCCAACGACAAACGCTACGGATAGGTCGCTGCTGGTAAAAATGTCAGACAATCATGTACAACAGTTCGCCAATGTATCCTCACACCTTGCCTTCTGTGAAACTGGAAAGAATGGGTATGGAACGCCTTGAGGATGGGAAACGATACAAAAAGAGTTACCATGGCTTCCATGATGCGATCGTTGTTGATCAGGGAATGAAAACAGCTCCAATCCAGCTTCCTCCACCAAAACCTTCAAATTCCCTGGACTCGGCTATCTGAAGTGTCTTTCCGATACACGCCTGGTCCATTGTCGCCGTTTTTCATCAACAATGTTACTTTGGATGTCGGGCCCCATGCGTGTATCGGATTCCTGGGCCCTAACGGCTGTGGTAAATCCACTCTCATGAACCTCCTCGCTGGAGAACTCAAGCCCACCTTGGGAGACACGAAACAACATCATCGACTCCGAATTGGATATTTCTCGCAACGCACAGTACAGCAACTTGGGCCTCTCTAACAACTGACGAAAACATGTTCTTAATACCGTTGTCAATTCTCGCCATGTGCCTTCGACGTCGAGAACGAGAGCTTGTTCGCCAAGTTTTCTGTCTTGTGGAATAAGCTGTGATCCTGTTTTACGATCTATTGCATTGGCGCTTGTGAAATTACATCGTCCACATACTTCTGCTGGATGGAATTACGAATCACTTGGATATGGGTACAGCCGAGTCGTTGGCCGAATAGTTGTGAGTTCGAAGGCGCCTTGGTCGTGGTTAGCCATGATGTTTGGTTTTTGAAGCAAGTTACTGAATCGGAGATGGTAGGGATGACGATGATGTTGATGCGCGTGGTATAGACGGAGAGGAGTATAAGGGAGTTTTGTATACAGTGACAGAGAAGGGAGAATGGTTTGAATGGGCCATTGCCTTCAGCACGGCAGATTAGAGTCCTGTCAGATCAAGTGTTGAACAGATATCTCTACGATACTATTAGGGAGCTCACTTATTCTGCATATCCATTGTAATGCCAAAACTTTTATTTTATGTAATGTTGATCCAGGGACACGCAGTTGTGGGTGGATGGGATCGTTCGTGTTCCTCCAAGCTTTAATTCCTAGAGCTCCGTAGATGACGCCTGTTGATTTCGAGACATTTGGTGGAATGAAAGATGGCGGAGACCCTTGGACTTTTGGTTCGACGGGCAGGCACTTCTGCTGAGTGAACTATTCAGAAGCCGACCGGCTAAACCTGCATGAGATTGTCAACCCATTCGATTTTGCGGGCCCAGGTTGTAAAGACCGACTCAGTGAGAACTCGGAACTTAAAAGGCAAGAGAAAGGATTAGATATTAGATGTTTATGTAGACAGGGTTCAGAGATTGTCAATGTCGCGAGGATTGAAAAGTGGGGCTGTGAAGTAATAGATCATGTCGTTCTCTGCCTCTGTGAATTCAAATATGTACTTGCCAAATTGCTGCCTAAAATACAGTGTTATGTTCTAAATACTTGCTTACTACATCCAGCATCTATTAGGCTCCAATATTCATGAGTCACACATACGAAGAAAGCTAACTCTGATAAATGGTAGCATATGTAGGCAAGGGACGACAGCTACAAGTTTGCTTCGCCTGAATCCCTCAGCACATGCGCTGGACGCCGGCCCCCTCGGCGGGCCAATAACTTCTGCCGCGGTTACAGATCTCTGGTCAGCATTGTCTGCTGGAGTTGTAGGCCAACACCACGCTCTTGTGTGAGGCCAATGCTCCAATGCATCATCAACTCGAAGCTCCTAGTTGCAATTATCAAAGCGCAGAGGCCCACAACCTATAAATAATCACGGGGTTTTAAGTATCATATACCGAAAAACAAGCCAGACAATTTACTTACGCTGATCGATGAACAAGCGCTTGAAAACTATAAGACGCTAAACATCCCTTCGCAACACCCAACGCCTCCTTCACTCCCTCCCAACTCGAAAAGAAAAAGGTTTTCAAGCTCACGATATCCACAATCACTCAGGCAAAATTTCTAAAACTACAACTTATGCTGGAAGACAACATATTCGAGGAATTCATATGCCACTCGCAGTAACTTTTCACATTACTGACTTGAGGCGATGATAGACCATGCGGGAACGTTTTATTACATTGTTGTCGGAAAAGATCAAGCGAAAGGAAAGTTTCAATAGAAAGAGGATTGGCAGGGTCGCCACCCAGATAGTAACCTGTCAATTTGGATGAATACGAGAATGACCATAGTCGAGGTCACTTGACCGAAAAGAAGAAACACACTATACTTTGAACAGTATTGTGACAACCATGAACGATCCTGAACAGGATCATCAGCAGATCGAGGTATATCGTTATAATCAAGTTCACTAATGGTTGTAAGAGATAATTTGAATCTCCTTTCAATTCCAAATTCAGTGACACACCCACTTCTACAGGATCCTTGGAAGCCGTAATACTGTGTCGAATCTTGTTAAAAATGAGCACTCGGGGGGATGGAAGAAAAGAGTGGTATTTACCCGGTAAAAGTCCAGAGAATTATGAAGATGCCAGCAGCGTCTACATTGTTCGTTGTATTGGCAACGGTCGTAGTCAAGTTATTCGCGCAAGTGGTATTTACTTCAGGTCTGCTCGGTCTTGCTTTTAGTAGGTTAATTTTCATCTCAACGATAGCGGTCTCGTTCTGTTCAATGTCTCGTCGACATATCTACAGATGAAAAAAAAGCATATAATCAATGCGAGTATGAGAGCCACAGCGCCACGAAAGAACCTTACCGAGTGAATCCAATCAGCAGAGCACTGGCAGTTCTACCCTCCGCTGCTTTTGAATAGATTGCCATGGTCGACTTGGGCTTGTACAGGTGCACAAGGAATCAAAGGCTTTCGTGCAAGTCAGCAACAATGAGAAAAATAGTGAAAGAAGATAATACTCACGAACCTTGTTCCCAAGAGTCGTGCCTGTGTTATTTTGAGCAGAACCATCCAGATTGAAGGACCTAAACCGGTTATTGAAGTGACACATACCGTGACCGCCGTCGTCAAGGTCTTCTGAACGCTCACGTCCATCGATAACGCTTCTACCTCATTCGACGACATTTTAAATTCAAGATGATATTATTTCATGTGGCGTATAACATCATACAAGCGAGAAAGGCATAGCAAAAAGGTACCAACAAAAAGATCATGTCCACTGATTGGATTTGAAGAACTTGAATCTCAGGGAAAAGATCGCTCCTTCAATAACGCTATTCGGTATCTGACCCAGACGAGAGACCATGGCCGTCGATTGGATCGAAGAACTTGAACCTCATGGAAAATATTGCTCCTTCAATAACGCTATTCGGTATCTGACCCAGGCGAGAGATCATGGCCGTCAATTGGATTGAAGAACTTGAACCTCATGGAAAAGTATCCGACCCAAGTGAGACCGCATCATAATCCTCGTCTTCAACCGACCCTGCAAAAGTATGTTAGCAACACTTTTCACAAAATCAAAAAAGATACGTACCCCTTTGGATAACTGTGTTTATGGCAGTCTCTGCGTCCTCGTCAGACACCCTAGAAGTGGCTGTTGATGTCGACGCAGCTGATGCAGGCGTTGATGGTGGCGGCGCAGGTGGAGATAAAGATGCAATAACAGGAGGGTTCGAACCGCCTGTACTTGCGCCTCCTGAAAAGGGATATTAATGTCAATCAAGGATCGATAAACGATGGATTGTGAAATTAACGTACTTCCCGATCCCATGTTAGGGACTTGCTGTGCAGAGATGTCCTCGGTATGCCTCCGAGTCCAGGAGGCACCCGAACGCCTGTCGTACGGCGGGCTGGCTGTTGATGGGTGCCTTGACGGGGGTCGCGATGCCCCGCCAGTTCCTGCGTTGTTGCTATCGGAACGATCTCTTGCAATCGTTCCTGCTGATGCATGTGAAATTTGGTCTCGGTCTTGTGCTCCCGTCCTGTGGTGCCCTCCGCCGCGTTGATGGCGACTTGGGCCCGAGCTTGGAGGTCGATCTTGTTGCTGCTGAACTGTTCCCTGATGTACAGGGCCATTCCAGACCGGGGAACTGTAGAAGGGTTGCCCATGTAAGGGCATATTGATGATATGGGATCCCAAGAGGAATGTGGGGATAGATGGTGGGAGAAAGGGTGGCTGTTGCTTCATGGATGGTGGTTGGGACGACGGCGAACGCGGAGAGTTGCAGTTGGAGTTGTTGTGTGTCATACCTAATAGTAGGAGGTTGTGTGGCTTGTGTTGAAGTTGAGGGGAGGGATTGCTGTTGTCTCTGTCTTCGGATTATAGCTTTATATATGCAGTGCTTGTGTTCCTTGTTTGTCTATTTCGTACATAATTTGCTCACAGAATATTTTTCAGGACAGTGACTCGTTCCCATCAAGATCTCAGGAATGTGTACTACTTTGGCTTAGGCTTAAGCCAACCCCTATGTTCGACATATGTGTTTCTGAGTGCAGGGCACGTTTTTTAATTCATAAATCAAGCCTTGCACTCCGCAGATACCTCACGGTTGCCTCACGGCCATCCCAAAGCACCTCCGTTTGTTGACTCGTCCATTTAGACAGTTGGTACCCCAACAGATTGAACGAGTGACTAATACCCAACGGCTTTATAATAATTATATGTTACATCAATTTTTTCCGAATCTGTTATAGTTGATCGGAAGCAAAAATATCTGGTTTGCATATCTTACTTTCATTATTGTAATATGCGAAAGTCTTACGGTGCTACGTCCATTCAATATTCGCAAGATATCAGTCTTTTGTTCAACACTACTATGGGCTTATTAGTACTTGCGAAACGCTCATTTGTGCGTTATCCCTCTGTTGAAAATTCCAATATTTATGTTTTAGTCTCAACGCTTCAGCCGCTCATAGCCACCGGCCTGCATGTACGTATTTCCCCTTATGTGCTCAGTTCCCCTCATTTGTGCGTTATCTCCGTAAAATACTTGAACAGCCATTGGCACCCTTGTAAAATTTCGCCAGGGTTTTTAAACCTTCTCACACATGTTTTAGTTCCCGAATAACCATCGAAGGTTATCCACGGCCCGCCGCCTTGTTCCATTAACACACAATTTAAGGGTATTATTCTTTTCTTAGAACAATACTTGTTTTTCGTTGAGAGGATAGGGTTCGACAGATTTTGGCATAAGCCAATCCTAGATATTTATCCAAATCTAGCGGGTTGATATATCACTTAAATTCCAGGATGGGGTCGATTCCGCCATTACACCCAGTTGAAATCATGGGTAGGTTGGAGGGTATTTACGAAACACGCACCCGCTTCTGCGGGATCCTTGGAAGCCGTAATACTGTGTCGAATCTTGTTAAAAATGAGCACTCGAGGAGATGGAATAAAGGAAATGCTATTTACTCGGTAAAAATCTAGAGGATTATGAGGATGCCAGTAGCGTCTACATCGTTCGTTGTATTGGCAACGGTCGTAGTCAAGTTATTCGCGCAAGTGCTATTTATTTCAGGTCAGTCTTGCGTTTAGCAGGTTAATTTTCATGTCAATGATGGCAGTCTCGTTGTTCTGTTCAATGTCTCATCGACATATCTACATATCGAAAAAAAGAACATATAATCAACGCCAGTAGTATGAGAGCCACTTCCCCAAGGAAAGAACCTTACTGAGTGAATCCAATTGGCAAAGATGCTTGCTGCTTTGGGCTTGTACAGGTGCAGAAGGAATCAAAGACTTTCGAAATGCAAATCAGAAAAGAATGAGAAAAATCGGGAAAGCAAGATAATACTCACGAAATACAGGTTCACCTTGTTCCCAATACGTTGCAATACCTTAGCGGTTGAGAAAAGTTGTTCATAAAGTGATCGATAGGAATCTACGTGTAAGCCATCAATTAAATTGATTTATCTGGAGACATTAGGCCAATAACCTGTGTAAGCCGAGAGTCGTGCCTGTGTTATTTTGAGCAGAACCATCCAGATTGATATTGAAGTCTTTGCGTATTCTCTTGTTTCGTCAAGTGTAGATGAACCCTGTATCAACTATGGTTGATGAACAGGGTGTAGGTGTATTGGCAGACTAAAATATATGCGTCGTCGGGCCCAACCCCTCAAACATCAAGGAGCTGATCTACGGAAGAGGGGCAGAGTAGTATAGTGACAACGGTCGGACGCGCAGCTCGCCTTAAGTCCTCCGAACCTCCAGTGGCATGACGTAGAAGGAGCGTGGTTTAGCCGGGGAGAGCTTCCACTTCTGCATATGACCTCAGCAGTGGGTCCTGGATGGCTGGGAATACTACGGGAACTGTTGGTAGCTGCTCAGTTGTTGGGAGATCTCCCGTGGGTGGAGAAGCGGATATCCGTGTTCCTGGTCGACGCAGGCGAATGGTTCGGACGGAAACACTCTGCCGAGTGGAGACGCCGAGCGGTTCGGCCAGAGCTCGGGAACGTCCCCGTACCGTAAGCATAACCGCGGTGTGAGAAAATGAACGAGGTTCCTCATGGGTACCTTCGGTACTTCCACTACCCCGCAACCTCATCGCTGCGTAAAGACGCGATGGAGTCCTTTGTGCGGGTTTAGGAGTGTGACAAGTAGGTCCGGTTAAGCCTCCGGGTGCTCCGGAAGAGCGCGAAGTAATAGGGACGGGTCAGGGAGGACGTTCCTGCCGCAACTGAATGATACCCTGTGTGAGGAGTGCAGTGGATCCCTTGTGCGTATCATTCGGATCGTCAGAAAGAGGATCGTGAACCCATTGCTCTGAGTGAGCAGCGCAGCAGTCTGAGGATTTTAAGCCCAAAGCGTCGAGCAGAGAAAGGGGGTCAGATCAAGCCCAGTGACGAGCCCAGCCCTTCGCGAAGCGCGAAAGTGGGTTTATCGAATGACGTAAGCGTGGTATTTATCGGAGATTTATAAAATCAGACGGTTATGTGGATGTGGGACAAGTAGTTGGTATCAACTATGTCCCAAGTAGATGTGAACTGCTTTGTTCTCTTATGCGTTTCTAGTTATAAGAGCAGAATCGTTTCTTACTCGCATCTGATCTTAGTTCAGAAACTCACTTGCACCCTACAGTGTCGCAATGTGCGAAGAAGAAGATTATGAGGGTAGCAAGTGGGAGTCAAAGACCGAGAGACGGAGCGAGAGCGAACAAAAAGCGAGGGAGGGCGGCGAGGGATATATGTCGCGTTTGGACGTAGAGTCGGTATGGGTCAGACCGGACTCTTCAAGGGGCTAGTCTAACTGATTAGAGTCAAACGCTCAGAGGGTGGGTGGGAGCGTCGAGCAGAGAAAGGGGGTCAGATCAAGCCCAGTGACGAGCCCAGCCCTTCGCGAAGCGCGAAAGTGGGTTTATCGAATGACGTAAGCGTGGTATTTATCGGAGATT
>MU130698.1:309872-420294 GCA_015039465.1 Phlegmacium glaucopus
CTGTGGCCAGGCATAGGGCACAGACTGCTGGGCCTTGTGAGACTGCGCCAGATGGAAAAGAGTGGTGTTTGGAAGGAGATTGTTGAGGGTTAGGGTAACGATTATATGGAGGAGGGGATAAACGGTGACGGGAAGGCGTGTTTGCAATTCGTCGAGTAGGTGAACGCGAGCGTGAAGGATTATGGGGACGACCACTACCACTGGCCGTCCTGAAGTGCTGCTCCTTCTTGCGGTAGTTACGCCGCCTGGGGGTTCGCGTCGTATCTTGACGACCTTCCTGCCCAGCCATGTTGCTGTGGGCTACCCGTAACTTTGTATGCCGATAAAGAATACACAGGTTTGAATTTGATACAAACCGGCCGTTTCGGATGAGCGGTGCATGGTGCATGGTGCATGGTGCATGTTGCATGTTGCATGGTGCATGGTGCGTGGTGCATGAGTTAGGCGGTGCACAGTGTGAAATATAATGTTTGGCACAGTATGAGATAAGTGAAGAGGAAAATGAGAGGAACAGGGTTAGCTGATGGTCGTCATAAGAAAAGGGGTGTAAAAACTGACCTCGTTAAGAGAAGATAGCTGAGCTTTATCCAAGATCTCCTTGTAGATACTCTGTAGTAAATCTTCGTTAATAACGCCGATGTTGAAGGCGGATCCCAGCCTTAGTTGATCGTGCCATTCGCGTCGCACTCTAGCCTGGTAGATAATGAGGGCTCGTTCTCCGAATTCACGCTGGCGATAGGGGTGTAATTCGAGTTGCGTAAAGAACTGAGCAAAGGCGTTAATGGCCTTTTCGGACCACTGGAATTTGGTCATCAATGGAATGAAAGCGTTTTTGGCCATGGACATTTGGCAAAAACTTAGCTCGTTATCTGGAATGACGTTCTTAGCAGCTTTGAGAGAGGATACCGATTTCAATGTGACCATGTCGTCGACCTTGGTTAGCCCAAAGGTGTCGTCGTTTTGCGTGAGCTGAAGCTGCGTGGCATCTGCACAACCTTCAGGTGTGAGGTACCACAGCTCAACGTATTCGAAGTCTTCGATTCGTTTTAGAGCGTACTGCGCTGGTCTAGGGGCGATGTAGTTGCCAACCGTAGTGGAGTCGTCGAAATCCTTCATCTTAAGTTTCTTCTTTTCAGGCTCCGCTCTGTCGTCGTCTTGTTCCAGGGGCACCTGAACTGCCTGAGGTTCTTCCTGCTGCAGTTGCCCTAGTGCTTCTTCAGCTGCATTGGCGTCGTCGATTACCTGCTGATCCCATCTTTGGACGCGTTCGTCATGATTCTGCGTCCATGACTCGTTGAGAGCTTGTATGGCTTGTTCCAAAGTCATCCCATTCTGCGTCAGAATGTTTCGAAGGACGTTGTAGTGCGGTCCAGCGTGGTCTGGCCTCACTTCTAGGTGGGGATTATTAATAATCCTCTCGTCCATAGTATTCTAGGGAGTCGGATTTGATAAGTATATAGAAAGCAATTAAAGTATTGCTTAGGGTTTGTGTTTCAGCAAGAGAGTGATTACTCAAGGAAAGTGTTGAAGTTAATTTAAAGAGCGAAAAACAAGCGAGAGCGAGGCAGAGAGCCAGAAACTGAGGGTGAACGATGGGAGTATTAGAAGAAGAAGCGTGTAACGCTGTGACATCCCACGTTCACTCAAAGACTTGATTCTAGTCTACGCTCATTCTTTGCTAAGACGAGAATATTGAGACCTAAACTGGTTATTGAAGTGACACATACCGTGACCGCCGTCGTCAAGGTCTTCTGAACGCTCACGTCCATCGATAACGCTTCTACCTCATTCGACGACCTTCTCAATTCAAGATGATATTATTTTATGTGGCATATAACATCATACAAGCGAGAAAAGCATAGCAAAAAGGTACCAACAAAAAGATCATGTCCACTGATGGGATTGAAGAACTTGAATTTCAGGGAAAGGATTGCTCCTTCAATAACGCTATTCGGTATCTGACCCAGACGAGACAAAAAGATCATGTCCGTTGATTGGATTGAAGAACTTGAACCTCAGGGGAAAGATTGCTCCTTCAATAACGCTATTCGGTATCTGACCCAGACGAGATCGTATGGTAATCCTCGTCTTCAACTGACCCTGCAAATGTATGTTAGCAACGCTTTTCACAAAATCAAAAAAGATATGTACCCCTTTTTGAATCTGTGTTTATGGTGGTCTCTGCGTCCTCGTCAGACACCCCAGAAGTGGCTGTCGATGTCGACGTAGCTGATGCAGGGGTTGATGGTGGCGGCGTGGGTGGAGATAAAGATGGAATGACAGGAGGGTTCGAGCCTCCTGTACTTGCGCCTCCTGCAAAGGGATATTAATGTCAATCAAGGATCGATAAAGGATGGATTGTGAAATTAACGTACTTCCCGAGCCCATGATAGGGAATTGATGTGCAGAGATGTCCTTGGTATGCCTCCGAGTCCAGGACGCACCCGAACGCCCGTTGTATGAGCTGGCCGTTGATGGGTACCTTGACGGGGGTCGCGATGCCCCACCAGTTCCTGTGTTATTGGTAGTGGAATGGTCTCTTGGGATCGTTCCTGCTGATGCATGTATAAAGTGATGTGGTTGTTGTGGTCCCGTCCTCTGGCGCCCTCCGCCGCGTTGATGGCGACTTGGGCCCGAGCTTGGAGGTCGATCTTGTTGCTGTTGAGCCGTTCCCTGATGTACAGGGCCATTCCAAACCGGGGAACTGTAAAATGGTTGCCCATGCAAGGGCATATTGATGACATGCAATCCCAAGAGGAATGTAGGGATAGATGGTGGCAGAGAGGGTGGCTGTTGATTGATTGATGGTGGTTGGGACGACGGCGAACGCGGAGAGTTAGAGTTGGAGTTGTTGTGCATCATACCTAGTAGTAGGAGGTTGTGTGGCTTGTGTTGAAGTTGAGGGGATGGATTGCTGTTGTCTCTGTCTTCGGATTATAGCTTTATATATGTGCTGCTTGTGTTCCTTGTTTGTCTATTTCGTACACAATTTGCTCACAGAATATTTTTCAGGACAGTGACTCATTCCCATCAAGATCTCAGGAATGTGTACTACTTTGGCTTAGGCTCAAGCCAACCCCTATGTTTGACGTGATAACGACGCTAAAATACATGTGTTTCTGAGTGCAGGGAACGTTTTGTAATTCATGAATCAAGCCTTGCACTCCGCAGATACCTCACTGTTTGCCTCACAGCCGTCTCAAAGCACCTCCATTTGTTGACTAGTCCGTTTAGACAGTTGGTACCTCGTAGTCACTCGTTCACCCGACGGTTTTACATGTTACATCAATTTTTTCCGAATCTGTTATAGTTCATCGGAAGCAGAAATACCTGATTCACATCTCTTACTTCCATTATTGTAGTGCGAAAGTCTTACGCTGCTACATCCACTCGATATACGCAAGATGTAAGTCTTTTGTTCAACACTATTGGCTTAGTTGCTAGTGAGTACTTGCGAAACACAGGACTGGGATGGGCCCCAAAACTCATACATGCGTTATCTCCGTATACCCCCCTGTTACATAAATACTTTAATATTTATTAGTCTCGACACTTCAGCCGCTCATAGCCACCGGCCTGCGTGCTCCTGCGTGCTCCTGCATGTACGTACTTCCCAAGATTTCCCCTTATGTGTCCAGTTCCCCTCATTTGTGCGTTATCTCCGTAAAATACTTCCTTAAATATTTATGTTTTTGTCTCGAAATTTCAGCCGCTTATAGCCACCGGCCTGCCTGTACGTATATCCCAAGATTTCCCCTCTCACATATGTTCAGTTCCCGAATAATATCGTCAAGCGCGGCTGACTTGTACACGCTGCTGCCTCGTTCATGTTCAAACACTTTTGTATCCATCTCAAAGTAAATAACCATTGGCATCCATGTAATGTTTCGTGAAAATTTTTCACCTTCTCACCCATGTTCTAGTTCCTGAGTAACTAATATCGTTATCCACGGCCGGCCGCCTTGTTCCATCGACACACAACTGAAAGGTATTATCCTTTTTCTAGAACAAGGGTTCAGACGCCAGGGTTCAAAGAATCTTGGCATAAGCCGATCCTGGATATTTTTCTAAATCTCGGTGTATCATTTAAACTCCAGGGATGGGGTCGATTCCCAATTTCCCATTATACCTAGTTGAAATCGTTGCAGGGTACTTATGCAACACACATTCAGGCTTGATAACGATTCCAAATTGTTGAATGTTGCGAATATACCAGGGCCAGATATTATTTTTTCACGCGATTGCTTAACTTTGAGTACGAAGAAAGCTAACTCTGATAAATGGTAGCAGATGTAGCAAGGGACGACAGCAACAAGTTTGCTTCGCCTGTATCCTCCCTCCCTCACCACATACGTGCACGCCGGACACCTTGGCAGGCCGATAACTTCTGCCGTGGTTACAGCTCTTCATGAGGTCAGTAGTAGCTCCTTGAGTCGTAGGCCAACACTACCCTCTAGTGTGAGGCCAATGCTCCAATGCAGTATCAAATCGAAGCTCCCAATTCCAACCACCAAGGGCAAGGCGGAGAGGCCCACAACCTATAAATCGTCATGGGTTCAAGTTTTAGATATCATGTACCGAAATGGAACGAACGAAACAATTTACTTATGAAGAAGCGCCTGAAAGCTGTACCTTGAAGACGCTAAACACCCCCTTCGCAACACTCACTGCCTCCCAACTCGAAAACATTGCCCACAAGCTAATAATGCGATCCTTGAAGTCGTGTTACACCTGATTGAAGTGCCAGGGGTTGGCCGCATTAAAAGATCAAGCGAAAGGAAAGAAGTTTCAATAGAAGGAGGATTGGCACGGTCGCCAAGCTGATAGTAACCTGTCGATTTGGGGTGAATACGAGAATTACCGTGGTCAACGTCACTTGACCCGAAGAAAGAAACACACCATTGGGTCGTGTAATAAATAAGCACTCGAGGAGATCGAATAAAAGAATGGTATTTACCTGGTGAAAGTCCAGAGGATCCTCATGATCGTCTACATTGTTCGTTTGATTGGCAACCGCCATAGTCACATTATTCGCGCAAGTGGTATTTCCTTCAGATCCGCTCAGTCTTCCTTTTAGTAGGAACGCTGGCGGTCTCGTTCTGTTAAATTTCTCATCGACATACCTACAGATTGAAAAAAAAAAACATATCATCAATCCGGGTATGAGCCACAGTCCCACGAAAGAACCTTACCGAGTGACTTGAATCCAATCGGCTTCTGGTCAGACTACGTTCTGCTTCTTTGTAGTAACTTGCCACGTCGACTTGGACTTGAACAGTTGCAGAAGAAGCCCAAGACGCAAAGGTGAGAGATGGATTTCGCATACGCAGAAGCGCGGCTCAAGCTCTAAACGCAGGATGCAAACCACCCAGAAATATCCAAGTGTTTTTCTAGGATGAAGTTTGAGCAGGAAAACCGACGAATGGATGATCGGATGGTGTAGTTGTAGATGGATGAGCCGAATCTGTATGAGCGAATAGATTGGCAAAGAGGTACAACGTCTTCCTGCTTGGTGTTTTGGAACTGTCACTGGTTTGCTGTGATATTTCCTGACGGAGAAGTACTATAACACCAGTGTAGTGGAGAAATAAATGAATTACATGGAAGTTTACGGGAAAAGGGAGAGGCCCCATAAAATTAAGCCGATGCCGAAATAGAAAATCGGCCACGTGGCTTTGAGACTAAGCCGTCACATAAATCTCTGAACCATTATTGCCATTTTTGGACTTTTCAGGTGACACTGTGACATTGTCAAGTTCCTGTCTTCCATCGATAACGATTGTATCTCACTCACCAGCCTTTTCGATTCAAGATAATATCATTCTATGTAGTGTATAATGTTGTACCAAGTAAGGAAGGCCAGAGCAAAAAGGTACCGACAAAAGAATTATGTATGCTGATTGGATAATTTGGATTGATGGAATTGAATCTCCAGGGACAGGGTCCGTATTCGGTATCCGACCCAGACGAGATTGTATGATAATCGTCGTCTTCTACCGACCCTGCAAAAATATGTTAGCAACACTTTTCACAAGATCAAAAAAGATACGTACTTTCTTGTACATCTCTGTCTGCCGTCATATCTTCGGCCTCGTCGGACACCCCAGAAGTAGCAGCCAAGGTCGAGGTCGATGGGTACGTTGGTGGCTGCAGCGCAGGTGGAGATATTGCTGGAATTACAGCAGGGCTGCTCGAGCCTACTGTAATCGCAGCCCTGCAAAGGGATGTTAATGTCAATCAATAAAGGATGGATTGCGAAATCAACGTACTTCCCAGATCTAGGATAGGGACTCGATACCCCGAGATATCCTCGGTAAGCACCCGAGTCGGGGAGAGATCCGAGCGATCCCTCTTATATCGCTTTCTGCTTCGGTTTGGTTAGTTGCAGCCGGCTGATGGGTTCCCTGACGGGGGTTTCGATGCCTCTCACCAGTTCCTGTGTTGTTGCCAGCATCCATGGTGGCCATGGATGCTATTGGAACGATCTCTTCTGATCGTTCCCAACATAACATGTTTATCGGTATTAGTCTTGAGCCCCCATCCTGGGGCACCCCCCGCCGTGTTGATTGTGACTTGGGCCCCAGCTTGGAGGTCGATCCTGATATTGTTCAGCTGTTCCTTGATACGCAGTGCCAATCCAGAATGGCAAGCCGTAGAAGGATTGCGCACCCCAGGGCATAGCGTTGGCCCACAAGCTCAAGACAAATGGAGAGAAGAACTGCGATGACAGGTAATTCGGATGTGGTTTGGACTGCGGTGAAGTCTGAGAGTTGGATGTAGTAGTAGGGCGTTGTGTCAAAGCCGAGGGGAGGAATTGCCAGTGCTGTTGTCCCTGCGATGGGACTATAGTCTTATATATGTGGTACTTGTGTTCCTTATTTGTCTATTTCGTACACAATTTTACTCACAGAATATTTTTTCAGGACAGTGACTCTTTCCCATCAAGGTCTCATGGATGTGTACTACTTTCGCTTAGGCTTAAGCCAACCCCCTTTGAACTTTCTATGTTTTGTCGTGTATGTGTTGTTTGAGTGCAGGGAACGTTTTCTAATTAGCCTTGCACTCCGGAGATACCTCATGGTTTGCGTCAGTCATCTCAAAGCACCTCCATTTGTTGACTCATCCATTTAGACAGTCGGTAACTCAACAGGCTAGTAGTCACCTACTTCACCGAACGGCTTTTGTTACATCAGTTTTTTTCCGAATCTGTTATAGTCCATCGGAAGCAAAAATATCTGGTCCGCATCTCTGACGTTCGTTATTGTAATGTGCGAAACTCTTACGCTGCCACGTCCACTCAAAATACGCAAGATGCAAGTCTTTTGTTCGACACTGTTGGCTTAGGCGCTAGTGAGCACTTCCGAAACACAGGGCTGAAGCTCCCTTTGTGCGTTATCTCCGTATATCCCTTTGTTAAATATTTTAATATTTATGTTTTAGTCTTGACCTCATAGCCCACCGGCCTGCATGTAAGTATATCCCCGAGATTTCTCCTCATGTGTTAACTTCCTGAGTAATATCGTCAAGTGTTCAAACACCTTTTATGCTCATCTCACGGCGAACAGCCAGCGGCATCCATGTAGTCTTTCGCGAAGGTTTTTCATGTTTTCATAGTACATATTTTACTACTTCCCGAGTACCATCGTTATCCACGGCTGGCCGCCTCACTCTACTCCCGTACTTAATTCATGAGTATTATTTTCATCAAACGTACGAATAAATTGGATACCTGGAGGTAATACGGAAGTAATGGTTTCGCATTTTGCTCTCCAGAATCAAATTGAAATACCTTTTTACCGAGGTGCAAGAATGAAAATAACAATGAAAGGGGATAATAAATACAGGTTCGCCTTGTTCCCAATACGTTCCGATAGCTGTTGAAAAATTTGTTCATAAAGTGATCGATAGGAATCAAACATGTAAGCGGTCTACATTGTTTATTAGATCGATAAGACCGAGAGTCATTGTTCCCGTTATTTTTCCGTAAATCACTGACAAACAGCATCAATGATTGCCATTTTTGGACTTTTCAAGTCACACCGTGACGTTGTCGACAAATGTCAAGTTCTTCTGAACGCTCACATCCATCGATAATACTTCTATCTCATTCAACAATCTTTTCAATTCAAGATAATATCATTCTATGTAACATAACATTGTACGGGGTGGGGAAGGCCATAGCATAAAGGTACCGACAAAAGAATTATATACGCTGATTGGATAATTTGGATTGATGAAATTGAATCTCCAGGGAATGCCAGGTGAAGGTCCTCGTCCATGTCCCATCCTGCCACCAGTGCTTATATTTCGCCCCGGCGCAAGTGAAGGTCTCTATTCGGTATCCAACCCAGACGAGATCGTATGAAGATCGGTCGTTGTCCCTGCAAAAGTACGTTAGCAATGCTCTTCACAAAATCAAAAAAGGTACATACCTTTTGTACATCTCCTGGTTGTGGTCGTCTCCGCGGCCTCGTCAGACACCCCAGGAGGTCGAGATTGAGACAAGATGGAGGTAGATGGAGGTGAGGTCGATGTGGATGCAGGCATGGACGAGGAGGATGTGGGAAGTCCATGATAGGGACTGCATACGCCAAGCTGCTTGCGGTAAGCATCCGAGTCTAGGGACCCGAGCGATCCGTCGTCTACCGTTTTTCCTGCTTCTGTTTGGTTAGTTTCAGTTGGCCGACGGGTGCCCTGACGGGGGTATCGATGCCTCACCAATTCCTGTGTTGTTGCAAGCATCCATGCAGGCCATGGATGCTATTGGAACGATCTCTTGTGATCGTTCCCGACTTCACATGTTCATTGGGTATAATGCGGAGCTCCCGTCCCGGGGCGCCCCCCGCCGCATTGATTGCGACTTGGGCACCAGCTTGGAGGTCGATATTGTTGTTGTTCGGCCGTTCCCTGATACGCAGGGCCAATCCAGAATGGCAAGCTGTAGGAGAATTGCGCACCCCAGGGCATAGTGTTGGCCTGCGAGCCCAAGACGAACGGAGAGAAAAGTTCTTGGACAGGTATTGGCTATTACTCGGATGTGGTTGGGACTATGGAAAAATCTGAGAGTTGGAGTTGGAGTTGTGCGTCATACGTAGTAGTAAGGGGTTGTGTCAAAGCCGAGGGGAGGAATCGCCAGTGCTGTCGTCCCTGCGATGAGATTATAGTCTTATATATGTGGTCCTCGTGTTCCTTGTTTGTCTATCTCGTACACAATTTGACTCACAGAATATTTTTCCAGGACAGTGACTCGTTCCCATCAGGATCTCATGGATGTGTACTACTTTGGCTTAGACTTAAGCCAACCCCCTTTGGACTTTGTATGTTGTGTCGTGTATGTGTTTCTGAGTGGTGCAGGGAACATTTTCTAATTAATGAATCAAGCCTCGCCTAGATACCTCAGGGTTTGCGTCAGTCATCTCAAAGCACCTCCATTTGTTGACTCGTCCATTTAGACAGTTGGTACCAACAGACTAGTAGTCACCTTTGTTCACCCAACCGGTTTTTGTTACATTACATCAGTGTTTTTCCGAATCCGTTATAGTTCATCAAAAGGAAAAACATCTGGTTCGCATCTCTGATTCTCGTTATCGTAATGCGCAGAATTCTTACCCTGCTACGTCCACTTAATATATGCAAGATACAAGTCTTTTGTTCGACACTGTTGGCTTAGGCGCTAGTGAGTACAGGGCTGGAGCTCCCTTTGTGCGTTATCTCCGTATATCCCTTTATTAAAATATTTATGTTTTAGTCTCGACATTTTTCACGAAGGTTTTTCATGTTCCTCACACATATTCTACATCGTCATCCATGACCATGATGAACCGCTGGTTCAACCCTGGTTAGGATGGAATTTATCCTTCATATCATTACTTTCTTCCGCGCTCATGTCCTGCGATTTTACAGTTTCACACACACCAGTGACGCACTACATCTACTTAAGGAACTTACTATCAACTAGATCCTCGGAGGTCTGTCTCTAATACGGGATTATAGGCAAGAATAGCAGAGGAGATCTCTACGAGTCTGATTTGCCCACTTAAAGATTGAGTACGATTTATTGTGATCCTCTTTACGAGTTCGCCCTGCCCAATAAATTCGGGTACGAGGAATGCTTAATGGATCAACTTGAATGAACGATGGAAGATAATATTTGGTATCGGATAAAAGGCACAAGTGAAACGTACATTCGCCATTCGAAAACATCATATTCGAGGGATTCATATTGCACCCGCCGTAGTAACCTATCGATTTTGGATGAATACGAGAATGACCATCACTTGACCCGAAGAAAGAAACACACCGTTGAGTCGTGTAATGAATAAGCACCCGAGGAGATCGAGTAGAAGATTAGTATGGAGCTGGTGAAAGTCCAGAGGACTCATGAGGATGCCAGCAGCGTCTACATTGCTCGTTTGATTGGCAACCGCCGTAGTCAGGTTATTCGTGCCAGTGGTATTTGCTTCAGGTTCGCTCAGTCTTGCTTTCAGCAGGTTAAATTTCACCTCAATGACAGCGGTCTCGTCCTTCTTTTCAATTTCTCGTCAACGTATCTACAGATCAGAAAATAAACAAACATATAATCAATCCATGTATGAGAGCCACAGTCCTACGAAATAAACTTACCGAGTGACTTGAATCCAATCGACAGAGTAGTTCCTGGTCAGACTACGTTCTGCTGCTTTGTAATAGCTTGCCATGTCGACTTGGGCTTGGACAGGCGCGAAAGAAGCACAAGACGCCAGGATGGTAGATAGATTTTGAATACGCAGAAGCGGCTCTAATCCCCGGATCTGAACAACCGAGAAATATCCAAGCGCCTTGCTAGGATGAACAGTAAAACCGAGTAGCGGATTAGATGGTGTAGGCCGCAGATGGATGAGCGAATGAATTGGTAAAGAGTACAACGGTCGCCGAGTCTTCCAGAGCTTGTTCGGTGTTGAGGAACCGCCACTGATCTGCTGTGGTATTTTCCTGACGGAGAAGTATTATGACATCGGCGTAAAGGAGAAATAAAAATGAATTACATCCAAGTTTACGGGAAAAGGTAGAGAGGCCGCCATAAAATCAGTGTTCTCAGAGAATTGCGAGTCCTTTGTATTTTTTTGGCAAGATGCATCATGATATTCCTGTACTTAATGCATGAGTATTATTTTTATTAAACGTAGATACGAATAAATTGGATACCTAGTAATGATTCCGCATTTTGCTCTCCAGAATCAAATTTTTTTTATCGAGCTGCAGTCAGAAAAGAATGAGAATAACCGTGACAGAGGATAATACTCACGAAAAACAAGTCCGCTTTGTTCCCAATATGGTTGAGAAAAGTTGTTCATAAAGTGATCGATAGGAATCTAACATGTAAGCAGTCATTAGATGACGACCGAGAGTCATTGTTCACCGTCAGAACCATCTGATAAACAGCATTATTGCCATTTCTGGACTTTTCAAGTAACGCCGTGACATTGTCAAGTTCCCCTGAACACTCACATTCATCGATAACGATTCTATCTCATTCAACGACCTTTTCAATTCAAGTTAATATCATTCTATGTAGTGTATAACATCGTACAAAGTGAGGAAGGCCATAACAAAAAGGTACTAACAAAATCTACGTTGATTGGATAATTTGGATTGATGAAGTTGAATCTCCAGGGAAAGGGTCGCTGTTCGGTATCCGATCCAGACGAGAAGGTCTTCATATTCGGTCAACCCTGCAAAAGTATGTTAGCAATTTTTCTCACAAAATCAAAAAAGGTACGTACCGTTTTGTACATCTCCTGGTTGTAGTTATTTCCAAAGCCTCGTCGGGCACGCCGGACGTCGAGGTCGAAGATTGAGGTGAGGTGGTGAAGTCGACACGGATGGAGGCGAGGACGAGGGGGATGAGGTGGACGATGGAAGTCCATGGTAGGGACTCGATACGCCTGGTTGTTTCCTATATGCCTCTGGGTCCCGGAGGGACCAGAGCCATGCCTCTTATGCCATATTTCCTGCTTTTGTTTGGTTAGTTGCAGTCAGCTGATGGGTTCCCTGACGGGGGTATCAATGGCTCACCAGTCCCTGTGTCGTTGCCAGCACCCATGCAGGCCATGGATCCTATTTTGGAACGATCTCTTGTGATCGTTCCGGACGTCGCATGTTTATTGGTAATATTCTTGAGCCCTCGTCCTGGGGCGCCCTCCGCCGCGTTGATTGCGACTTGGGCACCAGCGTGGAGGTCGATATTGATGTTGTTCAGCCGTTCCCTGATACGCAGGGCCAATCCAGAACGGCAAGCCGTAGAAGGATTGCGCGCCCCAAGGCATAGTGTTGGCCTGCGAGCTCAAGTCGAACGGGGAGAAATTTTTCGGGACAGGTAATGGCTATTGTTCGGATGTAGTTGAGGCTATGGCGAAGTCTGAGAGTTGGAGTTGGAGTTGTGAGTCATACGTAGTAGTAGAAGGATGTGTCAAAGCCGAGGGGAGGAATTGCCAGTGCTATCGTCCCCGCTATGGAATTATAGTCTTATATATGCGGTGCTTGTGTTCCTTGTTTGTCTATTTCGTACACAATTTTACTCACAGAATATTTTTTCAGGACAGTGACTCGGTCCCATCAAGACCTCATGGATGTGTACTACTTTGGCTTAGGCTTAAGCCAACCCCCTTTGGACTTTGTATGTTTTGTCGTGTATGCGTTTCTGAGTGCAGGGAATGTTTTCTAATTAATTAATCAAGCCTTACACTCAGGAGATACCTCAGGGTTTGCGTCACAGTCATCTTCATTTGTTGACTCGTCCATTTAGACAGCTGGTACCAACAGACTAGTAGTCATCTTTGTTCACCTACTCGGTTTTTTTTACATCCCTGTTTTTCCGAATCTGTTATAGTTCATCGGACGGAAAAATATCTGGTTCGCATCCTCTGATTTTCGTAATGTGCGGAATTCTTACGCTGCTACGTCCACTCAATATACGCAAGATGCAAGTCTTTTGTTCGACGCTGTTGGCTTAGGCGCTAGTGAGTACTTCCGAAACACAGGGCTAGAGCTCCTTTGTGCGTTATCTCCGTATATCCCTTTATCAAATGTTTAAATATTTATTTTTTGATCTCGATAGTTCAACCGCTCATAGCTACTGGTCTGCATGTACGTATATCCCGAGATTTTGCCCACATGTGTTCAGTTCCCGAGTAATTTCGTCAGGCGCGGCTGACTTTACACGCTGCCGCCTCGTTAATGTTCGAAGACTTTTTGTATCCATCTCAAAGTGGACATCCATGTAATTTTTCGCCAAGGTTTTTCAATACGACACAATTTAAAGTTGTTATCCTTTTCTTAGAATGGATAGATGAGCCGAATATGGGATGAGTGAATGGATTGGCGAAGAGTACAACCTCCACTGGGAGGGCTTGTTCGCTGTTGAGGAACTGCCACCGATCTGCTGTGGCATTTTCCTAATGGAGAAGTATTACAACATGGGTACGTGTAAGAAATAAATAAATGAATTCTGTTTACGCGAAAAGGCAGAGAGGCGCCATAAAATCAGTGTTTCCAGAGAATCACGAGGTCCTTTGTATTTGTTAGCAAGACGCCTGACGGCGGACAAGCCATGATATTCCTGTAATTCATTATGAGTATTATTTTCATTAAACGGAAATACAAAGAAATTGGATACTTACCTGCCGGTACTTCCGTATTAAGTACTCACCTTTTCCGCGTCTTGCCCTCTAGAATCAAAAGACTTTTTTTATCGACGTCATAAAACAATGGGAATAGTAAAAGGAGATAATACTCAGGGAATACAGGTCCGCCTTGGTCTCAACAGCAATTGAGAAAAGCTGTTCAGAAAGTGATCGATAGGAGTCTATGTGTAAGCAGTCAATTAAATTAATTTGCGTAGACCAATAAGACCGAGCGTGGTGCCTGTTCATTGTTCCGAGCAGAACCATCCGGATTGAAGGAGTTCTTATTGCCTTTTTCGGACTTTCCAAAACAGCAGTTAATAACAAGCACGTGACCTGACTCAGGTTTTTCAGTCTATTCGACGACCTTCTGGACTCAAGATAGCATATAACGTCGTACAATTCAAGGAAAGCATAGAAAGAAGGTGACAACATAGACATAATGTCCGCTGATTGTATTGAAGAAACTGAATCTCTTACGCTCCTTCAATATTACTATTCGGTATCCGAGTCGGACCCGTATCAAAATTGTCGTATTCGACCGTAAAAGTATATCAGCAACGCTTTTCAAAAAATCAAGAAAGATATGTACCTGCTTAATATTATACATCTATGTTTGTGGTGGTCTCTCTGTCCTCGTCGAAAGAGGCTGTCGATGTTGACGTGCAGGTGTCGATGCTGCGACGCCGATGGAGGTAGCGCTGGAACTACAGCAGGGATGTTGGAGAATCTCGTGCGCCTCCGGCACTAGGATGGATTGCGAAACCTACGCACCTTCCCGAGTCCGTGATACACCGAAAGCTCCACCTTGTCGATGCGCTCTCTGGGTCTGGGAGTGACTCGAACGATCCTCGTCGTACGGTTATATCCCCATAGTTGCAATTGGCCATCGATGGGTTCCCTGACAGGCTTCCCCATGCCCCGCTAGTTCCTATGTTGTTGCAAGCACCCATCCAGGCCATGCCTGGATGGATGCTAGTGGAATGATATCTTGCGATCGTTCCCGATGATACATGGTGTGGCTGTTGATTCATGGAGCTGCCTCATGGTTTTGCCTCACAGCTATATCACCCAAAATCGACAGGTTACTATCAGCTTGGCGACCGTGCCAATCCTCTTTCTATTGAAACTTCTTTCCTTTCGCTTGATCTTTTCCAAACAACAATGTAATTGATTGTTTAATGCGGCCAAACCCTGTCACTTCAATCAGGTGTAACACGACTTCAAGGATATTATTAGCTTGTGGGCAATGTTTTCGAGTTGGAAGGCAGTGAAGGAGGCGTTGGGTGTTGCGAAGGGGTGTTTAGCGTCTTCAAGTTACAGCTTTCAGGCGCTTCTTCATCTATCAGCATAAGTAAATTGTTTCGTTCGTTCCATCTCGGTACATGATATCTAAAACTTGAACCCGTGATTATTTATAGGTTGTAGGCCTCTCCGCCTTGTTGATACTGCATTGGAGGATTGGCCTCACACTAGAGGGTAGTGTTGGCCTACGACCCAACTTGAAGGAGCTACTAATACTGACCTTGTGATGAGATCTGTAACCGCGGCAGGAGCTATTGGCCCTTCGAGGCGGCCCGTATGTGCTGAGGGAGAGAGGATTCAGGCGAAGTAAACTCGTTTCTGTCGTCCCTCGCTACATCTGCTACCATTTATCAGAGTTAGCTTTCTTCGTACTCAACGTTGAGCCATCGCGTGGGAAAAAAATATCTGGCCCATGGTATATTCTCAACATTCAACAATTTGGAATCGTTGTCAAGCCCGAATGCGTGTTGCATAAATACTCTCCCACAATTTCAACTGGGTATAAATGGGAATCGACCCCATCCCTGGAGTTTAAATGATACACCGAGATTTAGAAAAATATCCAGGATCAGAATTATGCCAGGATTCTTCTTTGAACCCTACTAGCCTCTCAACTCGAAACAACCCTTGTTCTAGAAAAAGAATAATACCTTTAAGTTGTGTGTCGATGGAACAAGGCGGCCGGCCATGGATGACGATGGTTACTTAGGAACTAGAACATGAGTGAGAAGGTGAAAATTTTTCACGAAATATTACATGGATGCCAATATGGTTGTTCGCTTTGGGGGTAGCGGACCTTTAAATGTGCTAAAATACTTGATTTGGAGCTTACGAGATTTATTTCTTTAATCAACGACTATCGTCCGTAGACCTATGATAGGTCCTAGTATATGTATTATAATGTAAAGGCCACGATACTAGAACCTGTAAAGCGGGACTTGCCGTGTCGCACACTATAATCAAAAGTGGGATACAAAAGTGTTTGAACATGAACGAGGCAGCAGTGTGTACAAGTCAGCCGCGCTTGACGATATTATTCGGGAACTGAACATATGTGAGAGGGGGAAATCTTGGGATATACGTACAGGCAGGCCGGTGGCTATGAGCCGCTGAAATTTCGAGACTAAAACGTAAATATTTAAGAAAGTATTTTACGGAGATAACGCACAAACGAGGGGAACTGAACACATAAGGGGAAATCTTGGGATATACGTACATGCAGGTCCCAGGAGCATGCAGGCCGGTGGCTATGAGCGGCTGAAGTGTCGAGACTAAATCATAAATGTTAAAGTATTTATGTAACGGGGGGTATACCGGAGATAACGCACGTTTGGACGAGGTCCATTCCAGCCCTGTGTTTCGCAAGTACTCACTAGCACCTAAGCCAATAGTGTTGAAAATGACTTACATCTTGCGTATATTGGGTGGATGTAGCAGCGTAAGAGTTTCGCATTACAGTAAGAGATGTGAACCAGGCATTTCTGCTTCCGATGAACTATGACAGATTCGGAAAAAATTGATGTAACATGTAAAAAAACCATGAGGCGTCTGCGGAATGCAAGGCTTGATTCATGAATTAAAAAACGTGCCCTGTACTCAGAAACACATGTATTTTACCGTCGCTCTCCACGTCAAACATAGGGGTTGGCTTAAGCCTAAGCCAAAGTAGTACACATTCCTGAGATCTTGTTGGGAACGAGTCACTGTCCTGAAAAATATTCTGTGAGCAAATTATGTACGAAATAGACAAACAAGGAACACAAGCACCACATATATAAAGCTATAATCCGAAGACAGAGACAACAGCAATCCCTCCTCTCAACTTTGACACAAGCCACACAACCTCCTACTATTAGGTATGACACACAACGACTCCAACTCCAACTCTCTGCGTTCGCCGTCATCCCCACCATCTATTGATCAACAGCCACCCTCTCTGCCACCCTCTATCCCTACATTCCTCTTGGGATCCCACGTCATCAACATGCCCTTACATGGGCAACCGTTCTACAGTTCCCCAGTCTGGAATGGCCCTGTACATCAGGGAACAGTTCAACAGCAACAATATCGACCTCCAAGCTCGGGCCCAAGTCGCAGTCAACGCGGCGGAGGGCGCCACAGCACGGGAGCGCAAGACCGAAACCAATTTGAACATGCATCAGCAGGAACGACCACAAGAGATCGTTCCGATAGCAATAATGCAGGAACCGGCGGGGCATCGCGACCCCCGTCAAGGCACCCATCAACGGCCAGCTCGCCGTACGGCAGGCGTTCGGGTGCCTCCTGGACTCGGAGGCATACCGAGGACATCTCTGCACAGCAAGTCCCTAACATGGACTTGGGGAGTACGTTAATTTCACAATCCATCCTTTATCAATCCTTGATTGACATTAATATCCCTTTTCAGGAGGCGCAAGTACAGGAGGTTCGAACCCTCCTGTTATTCCATCATTATCTCCACCTGCGCTGCCACCATCAACGCCTGCATCAGCTGCGTCAACATCATCAGCCACTTCCAGTTATCCAAAGGGTACGTATCTTTTTGATTTTGTGAAAAGTGTTGCTAACATACTTTTGCAGGGTTGGTTGAAGACGAGGATTATGATACGGTCTCACTTGGGTCAGATACCGAATAGCGTTATTGAAGGAGCAATATTTTCCATGAGGTTCAAGTTCTTCAATCCAATCGACGGCCGTGATCTCTCGTCTGGGTCAGATACCGAATAGCGTTATTGAAGAAGCGATCTTTTCCCTAAGATTCAAGTTCTTCAAATCCAATCAGTGGACATGATCTTTTTGTTGGTACCTTTTTGCTATGCCTTTCTCGCTTGTATGATGTTATACGCCACATGAAATAATATCATCTTGAATTGAAAATGTCGTCGAATGAGGTAGAAGCGTTATCGATGGACGTGAGCGTTCAGAAGACCTTGACGACGGCGGTCACGGTATGTGTCACTTCAATAACCAGTTTAGTAGGTCCGAAGTTCAATCTGGTTCTGCTCAAAATAACACAAGCACGACTCTTGGGAACAAGGTTCGTGAGTATTATCTTCTTTCACTATTTTTCTCATTGCACGAAAGCCTTTGATTCTTTGTGTACCTGTACAAGCCCAAGTCGACCATGGCAATCTATTTAAAAGCAGCAGAGGATAGAACTGCCAGTGCTCTGCCGATTGGATTCACTCGGTAAGGTTCTTTCGTTGCGCTGTGGCTCTCATACTCGCATTGATTATATGCTTTTTTTTCATCTGTAGATATGTCGACGAGACATTGAACAGAACGAGACCGCCATCGTTGAGATGAAAATCAACCTACTAAAAGCAAGACCGAGCAGACCTGAAGGAAATACCACTTGCGCGAATAACTTGACTACGACCGTTGCCAATCAAATGAACAATGTAGACACTGCTGGCATCTTCATAATTCTCTGGACTTTTACCGGGTAAATACCACTCTTTTGTTCCATCCCCCCGAGTGCTCATTTTTAACAAGATTCGACACAGTATTACGGCTTCCAAGGATCCTGTAGAAGTGGGTGTTGTCACTGAATTTGGAATTGAAAGGAGATTCGAATGATCTCTTACAGTCATTAGTGAAGTTGATTACAATTTACAAATGATATACCTCGATTTGCGGATGATCCTGTTCATGATCGTTCATGGTTGTTGTAATACTGTTCAGAGCATACTGTGCTTCTTGAAGGAGCTCCTATTGACCTTATGATGAGATCTGTACCCGCAGCAGGAGCTATTGGCCGTGCTGAGGGAGGGAGGATTCAGGTGACATTTTGGAATCTTTATCAAGCCTGGATGCGTGTTGCATAAATACCCTCCACGATTTCAACTGGGTATAATGGGAATCGACCCCATCCCTGGAGTTTAAATGATACACCGGGATTTAGAAAAATATCCAGGATCGGCTTTTGAACCCTAGCGTCTCAACCCTTGTTCTAGAAAAAGAATAATACCTTGAAGTTGTGTGTCGATGGAACAAGGTGGCCGGCCGTGGATGACGATGATTACTCAGGAACTAGAACATGTGTGAGAAGGTGAAAATTTTTCACGAAAGATTACATGAACGCCAATTATGGTTGATCACTTTGAGATGGATACAAAAGTGTTTGAACATGAACGAGGCGGCAGTGTGTACAAGTCAGCCGCGCTTGACGATATTATTCGGGCACTGAACATATGTGAGAGGGGGATATACGTACAGGCAGGCCGGTGGCTATAAGCTGCTGAAATTTCGAGACAAAAACATAAATATTTAAGAAAGTTTTTTACGGAGATAACGCACAAATGAGGGGAACTGGACACATAAGGGGAAATCTTGGGAAGTACGTACATGCAGGAGCAGGCAGGAGCACGCAGGCCGGTGGCTATGAGCGGCTGAAGTGTCGAGACTAAAACATAAATGTTAAAGTATTTATGTAACGGGGGGGTATACGGAGATAACACACGTATGAGTTTGGATGGGATCCATCCCAGTCCTGTGTTTCGCAAGTAATACTCACTAGCACCTGAGCCAATAGTGTTGAAAAAGATGAACTATAACAGATTCGGAAAAAATTGATGTAACATGTAAAACCGTTGGGTGAATGAGTGACTACTAGTTTGTTGAGGTACCAACTGTCTAAACGAACTAGTCAACAAATGGGGGTGCTTTGAGACGGCCGTGAGGCAAACCGTGAGGTATCAGCGGAGTGCAAGGCTTGATTCATGAATTACAAAACGTGCCCTGCACTCAGAAACACATGTATTTTAGCGTCGTTATCCACGTCAAACATAGGGGTTGGCTTAAGCCTAAGCCAAAGTAGTTGAGATCTTGATGGGAACGAGTCACTGTCCTGAAAAATATTCTGTGAGCAAATTATGTACGAAATAGACAAACAAGGAACACAAGCACCACATATATAAAGCTATAATCCGAAGACAGAGACAACAGCAATCCCTCCCTTCAACTTCAACACAAGCCACACAACCTCCTACTATTAGGTATGACGCACAACAACAACTCCAACTCTCCGCGTTCGCCGTCGTCCCAACCACCATCTATCAATCAACAGCCACCCTCTCTGCCACCCTCTATCCCCACATTCCTCTTGGGGTCCCATATCATCAATATGCCCTTGCGAGGGCAACCTTTCTACAGTTCCCCGGTCTGGAATGGCCCCGTACATCAGGGAACGGCCCAACAGCAACCAAGCTCGGGCCCAAGCCGCCATCAACGCGGCGGAGGGCGCCACAGGACAGGAGCGCAAAACCCTTACCAATATTTACATGCATCAGCAGGGACGATCGCAAGAGATCGTTCCGATAGCAACAATGCAGGAACTGGCGGAGCATCGCGACCCCCGTCAAGGTACCCATCAACAGCCAACTCGTACGACAGGCGTTCGGGTGCCTCCTGGACTCGGAGGCATACCGAGGACTCTGCACATCAAGTCCCTATCATGGACTCGGGAAGTACGTTAATTTCACAATCCATCCTTTATCGATCCTTGATTGACATTAACATCCCTTTGCAGGAGGCGCAAGTACAGGAGGTTCGAACCCTCCTGTCATTCCATCTTTATCTCCACATGCGCTGCCTGCATCAGCTGCGTCGACATCGAGAGCCACTTCTGGGGTGTCTGACGAGGATGCAGAGACCAGCATAAATACAGATATCCAAAGGGGTACGTATCTTTTTGATTTTGTGAAAAGCGTTGCTAACATGCTTTTGCAGGGTCGGTTGAAGACGAGGATTACCATACGATCTCGTCTGGGTCGGATACCGAATAGCGTTATTGAAGGAGCGACCTTTTCACGTTCTCCAATCCAATCAGTGGACATGTCACATAATCTTTTGTTGGTACCTTTTTGCTATGCCTTTCTCGCTTGTATGATGTTATACACCACATAAAATAATATCATCTTGAATTGAAAAGGTCGTTGAATGAGGTGGAAGCGTTATCGATGGACGTGAGCGTTCAGAAGACCTTGACGACGGCGGTCACGGTATGTGTCACTTCAATAACCAGTTTTAGGTCCTTCAATCTGGATGGTTCTGCTCAAAATAACGGGAACAATTCTCGGTCTTACACAGGTTATTCGCATAATGTCTCCACATAAATCAATTTAATCGACCGCTTACACGTAGACGCCTATCGATCACTTTATGAACAACCTTTCTCAACCGATAATTGGAACGTATTGGGAACGAGGCGAACATATTTCGTGAGTAATATCTTCACTATTTTTCTCATTCTTTTCTGACTTGCACCTCGAAAGTGTTTGATTCCTTCTGCACCTGTACAAGCCCAAGTCGACCATGGCGAGCTATTACAAAGCAGCAGAGCGTAGAATTACTCTGCCGGATTGGATGCAAGGTCACTCGGTAAGGTTCTTTCGTGAGAACTGTGGCTCTCATACCCGCATTGATTATATGTTTTGTTTTGTTTTTATATGTCGACGAGACATTGAACGGAGCAACGAGACCGCCATTGTTGAGATGAAATGTTGTCACCGAATTTGGAATTGAAAGGAGATTCGAATTATCTCTTACAGTCATTAGTGAAGTTGATTATAACGATATACCTCGATCTGCGGATGATCGTGTTCAGGATCGTTCATTGTGGTAATACTGTTCAGAGGATACTGTGCTTGATCTTTTCTGACAACAATGTTCCGGCATGGTCTATCATCTTCGCCTCAAGTTAACAATGCGAACAAGTGCGGTGAGTGGGGATATGAATTCCTCGAATGTGGCGTTTTCGAATGGTGGATGTACGTTTCACTGGTGCTTTTTATCCTCTTCCTTCGTTCGTTCTAAGTTGATCCATGGAAAACGATGGGTCTAGCTTCTATTGAGAGAAATTGTGCAGGACGTACACCAACTGTCATAGTTCCAGCGTAAGTTGTAATTTTCGAAATTTCGCCTGAGTGGTTGTTTTAATGTGGCCAACCCTGACACTTCAGTCAAGTGTAACACGACTTCAAGGACCGCAATAGTGGATATTATGAGCTTGGGGGCAATGTTTTCGGGTCGGGAGGTTGTGAAGGAGGTGTTGGGTGCTGCGAAGGGGACCAAGGGGTATTTAGCGTCTTCAAGTTACAGCTTTCAGGCACTTCTTCATCGATCAACATAAGTAAATTGTTTCATTCGTTCAAAATCAGTACATGCAATTGAGAGCTTCGATTTGATACCGCATTGGAGCATTGGCCTCACACTAGAAGGTAGTATTGGCCTACGACCCAAGGAACTACTACTAACCTTATGAAGAGACCTGTAATCGCAGCAGAAGTTATTGACCCGCCGAGGCGGCCCGTATGTGCTGAGGGGAGTGAGGGATCTATGCGAAGCAAACTCGTAGCCGTCGTCTCTTGCTACATATGCTAGCATTTATCAGAGCTAGATTTCTTCGTACTCAACATTGAGCAACCACATAAGATAATATCTGGCCATAGTATATTCGCAACCTTTAACAATTTGAAATCGTTATCAAGCCTGAATGGGTGTTTCATAAATGCCCTCCAACCTACCTATGATTTCAACCGGGTGTAATGGCATGGCAGGGACGACAGCAATCCCTCCCCTCAACTTCGACAACCCTCTACCACTTGGTATGACGCACAACAACTCCAACTCCAACTCTCCGACTTGGCCATGGTCCCAACCACCGCCCACAAATCAACAGCTGCCACCTCTCCCCATTCATGTTGGGATCGCAAGTCAACAAAACACTATGTTCCTATCGATGCGAGCGAGGCGAAAGTGAGGTGTTGACTCAGGGCGGACATGCACCGATCACCTGCAATGCGAAGCTCCGACGAAGGATTGGCGAGCTCTCTAATGGCTTCAGTGGGAACATCAAGACAAGCTACAATTTGTGTCGTATACTGAATGCGCTGGGCTTCATCTTGCGGCGAAAAGAGCTGTTGGCGCCAGGGGGAGGATTGATAGTGGATCCCAGCGTTATTTCTAGCTTCGGGAAGTTGGGCGCCAATCGAGCAAGGTGAGCTTGGGCCCTGTTGAGGAGATCACGAATAAGAATACTGTCAACTATGCTTGTATCTCACTGAAGAAAAATTAGAGTGTAGATAGGATTGACGAACACTTCTGCGCACCGTTGTTACCCACTTTGGAGCATTCAGAGCTATAACCGCGTATCCATCCACCTCTTCCTCAAGAGCTGAAATACGGGTCTTGAATTGACCGTTCTCTCCCTTGAGCTGATCATTCTCTCCTCCGAGCCAATCAATTCTTTCCTTGAGCTGATCATTCTCTTCCTCGAGCCGACCAGTTCTTTCCTCGAGCCGACCAATTCTTTCCTTGAGTTTGGCAACCTCTTTCTCAATTTTTCCAAAATTTTGCTTGGTAGCAGCGAGAAGCTCGGCAAATTGTTGCTTCAGCAGGGCCAAGTCGGAGTCAACGCCTGGTGAGAAGATTGTCTTAAGGTTATCTGGTTAAAAAGCAGCCAACAATAGAAAGTTAGCCACAAAGCCTGTCGCTTTGGGGAGAGCTGGTGCGATGACGGTATACCTCCCTGCGTCTTTTGGGAGCGGATCAGGCTTCAGAAGACCCTTATTTTCTGCGAGGGGTGAGATACTAAGTATAGGCAAATAAAATATGGATTCACCTGAGAATATAAGAACTGACTCCTTCGTCCCGATGATGCTGGCCTTATCACCAAGGTGGGGAATCAAGAACTCGACGACAGCTCCTTGCAGGTCAGCAGTGGTGCGAGTGTGTTTTGATGACATGTAGCCTGGTGCAGAAGTAGTGGAATCGACTGCATGAACAGAAATGAGTGAATCTTGAGGCTTTGGAGGTGTTGAATAAATCTTGGCTGGCTGCCGTGACAGTCCACAGAGATAGTCACGTCACGAGTAACGGTTTCGTTCAGTCAAACATTATCATCCCAGTAGCTGTTCAATTTGAAATGACCAGAGAGATGGATACAAGAAGGACGCCTGTCAGGGAACCCATCGATGGTCAATTGCAACTATGAAGATATTATTAACAGTCCAGAACTCTCAGTTGACACGTTCTGTGAATCAACTGTATTTGTACAATACCTATTAACAGTCCAGAACTCTGATAAGGTACATAAGTAAATAGGAATCGGTAATAAAGAAATATACACACCTCAGTTGACACGTTCTGTGAATCAACTGAGGGAAAGAAAGAATAACGGGAAAAATGAGAATATATACTCAGGCTGGGTATCCATTGGTATCAGCGGAAGTAGCACTCGACTCGCACGTGCTAACACCACATGACGAGCATATATCATTACAGATATAATCGTACGACGGGGATCGTTCGAGTCCCTCGCAGACCCAGGGGCGCACCGACAAGGTGGACCTTTCCCTTTCGGCGTATTACGGACTCGAAGGTATCTAGATTTCGCAATTTATCCTAGTGCCGGAGGCGCGACTAAATCTACGAGATGCTCCAACAGCCCTGCTGTATTTCAAGCGTTATCTCCATCGGCGCCGCAGCCATCAACACCTGCACGCCGACATCGACAGCGTGTCCGACGAGGACACAGAGACCCCTACAAACATAGATGTATAAGAAGGTACGTATCTTTCTTGATTTTTTGAAAAGCGTTGCTGATATACTTTTGAAGAGTCGCCCGAATACGACGATTTTGATACGATCTCGTTAGGGTCGGATACCAATTACCTGGATTGAAGGAGCCTAAGAGATTCAATTTCTTCAAGCCAATCAGCGTACATGATTGGTATGTTGTTACCTTTTGGCTATGCTTTCCTTGATTTGTACGACGTTATATGCTAGAATGATACTATCCTGAATTCAAAAGGTCGTCGAATGAGATGGAAGTGTTGTCGATGGACCGAAAAACTTAAAAAGTCCAAAAATGGCAATAAGAACCAGTTTAGGTCCATGGTTCTGCAGGAACAGCGGTCTTATTGGTCTAATGTCTCACAAATTAATTTAATTGACTGCTTACACAGGGAACAAGGCGGACCTGTATTCCCTGATTCCTGAGTATTACCTCCTTTCACAATTTTTTTCATGATGTCCATCTCGATAAAAAGTCTTTGATTCTAGAGAGTACAATGCGGAATCGTTACTTCCGTATTAAGTACCCACCTTCAGGTATCCAATTTCTTCGTATTTCCGTTTAATGAAAATAATACTCATGAATTACAGGCTTGTCCGCCGTCATGCGTCTTGCTAAAAAATACAAAGTAATCTCTGGGAACACTGATTTCCGGAATGAAAGCACTTCTGAACTTATGCTAAATCCGTCATCGAACCCTGGCCTCTCGACCAAAAACAACCCTCATTCTAAGAAAAGGATAACACCAATTGTGTGTCAATAGGATGAGGCAGCCGGCCGTGGACGACGATGTTACTTTGATGTTATTCAGGAAGTAAAATATATGTGAGAAACATAGAAAACCTTCGCGAAAAATTACATGGATGCCACTGCTGTTCACTGTGAGATAGATACAAAAAGTGTTTGAACATTAATGAGGCAGCAACGTGTGAAGTCAGTCGGGAACTGAACAAATGAGGGGAAACCTCGGGATATACTTACATGCAGGCCGGTAGCTATGAGCGGCTGAAGTGTCGAGACTAAAACATAAATATTAAAATATTTAACAAAGGGATATACGGAGATAACGCACAAAGGAGCTCCAGCCCTTTGTTCTGAAAGTACCCGGGCACTAGCGCCTAAGCCAACAGTGTTGAACAAAATATTTACATCTTGTGTATATTGAGTGGACGTAGCAGGTTTCGCATATTACAATAATGAAAGTAAAAGATGCGAACCAGTTTTCTTTGTTCTGGTGAACTATAACAGATCCGGAAAAACACTGATGTAACAAAGACCGTTCGGTGAAGTAGGTGACTACTAGTCTGTTGAGTTACCGACTATCTAAATGTACCAGTTAACAAATGGAGGTGCTTTGAGATGACTGAAGACAAAACATAGAAAGTCCAAAGGGGGTTGCCTTAAGCCTAAGCCAAAGTAGTACACATCCATGAGACCTTGATGGGAACGAGTCACTGTCCTGAAAAAATATTCTGTGAGTAAAATTGTGTACGAAATAGACAAGCAAGGAACACAAGGACCACATATATAAAACTATAATCTCATGGCAGGGACGACAGCACTTGCAATTCCTCCCCTCGGTTTTGACACAACTCCCTACTACTACGTACATAGTCTCAACCGCCTCCGAATCAACAGCTGTTACCTCGTTCGTCCTTGGGCTTGTGGGCCAATATGCCCTGGGGTGCGCAATCCTTCTACGGCTTGCCGTTCTGGATTGGCCGTGCGTATCAGGGAACGGCTGAACAACATCAAAATCGACCTCCAAGCTGGGGCCCAAGTCGCAATCAATGCAGAGGAGGGCGCCCCCGGACGGGAGCTCAAGACTAATACCGATAAACATGCCATGTTGAGAACGATCGCAAGCGATCATTCCAATAGTATCCATGGCCGGCATGGATACTGGCAACAACGCAGGAACTGGTGAGTCATCGATACCCCCGTCAGGGAACCCATCAGTTGACTGCAACTGACCAACCCGAAGCAGAAAACGATACAAGAGGGATCCCTCGGATCCCTCCCCGACTCGGGTGCATACCGAGGACATCTCGGCGTATCGAGCCCCTCTCGTGGATTTGGGAAGTACGTTGATTTTGCTATCCATCCTTTATTGACTTCTTGATTGACAGTGACATACCTTTCCAGGGCTGCGATTACAGTATGCCATCGCGCCCCAATCTCATACGCACGTATCTCTTGATAATCATACCTGCCGAACGCTCTTCTAAAAAAAGATCCAGTTCTGTCTCGGTGCGACCTTGTATTCTGATTGTTACTTGGATTGTGTTTCTTATTGTCATAATACAGAATAATGTTGAACCCTGCAATATCTGTGGCCAGGAAGTTAGCAGGACTTCAGATATCCATGCTGCAGCCACCAACGTACCCATCAACCTCGACCTTGACTGCAACTTATGGGGTGTCCGACGAGGCCAAGGAAATGATGACAGACAGAGACGAACAAGAAAGTACGTATCTTTTTTGATGTTGAGGAGCGTTGCTAACATATTTTTGCAGGGTCGGTAGAAGACGACGATCATCATACGATCTCGTCTGGGTCGGATACCGAACAGAGACCCTCCTTTCCCTGGAGATCCAATTTCATCAATCCAAATTATCCAATCAGCATACATAATTATTTTGTCAATACCTTTTTTTCCTGGCCTTCCTCACTTTGTACAATGTTATACACTACATAGAACAATATTATCTTGAATTGAAAAGGTTGTTGAATGAGATAGAAGTGTTATCAATGGATGTGAGTAAAACTTCACATTGTTGAGAACGTCACGGTGTCACTTGGAATGTGTCAGAAGCACACGTCTTGGTGGCCGATTGTCTATTCTTAATTTTCTGGGGCCTCTACATTTTCCCGTGGGCTTGCGTGTAATTCATGTTATAATACTTCTCCGTCAGGAAATACCACAGCAGATCAGTGGCAGTTCCTCAACACCGAGTAGGCTCTGGAAGACGTTGTACCTCTTTGCCAATCTATTCGCTCATACAGATTCGTCTCATCCATCTGTAACTACACCATCTGATCATCCGTTCGTCAGTTTTCCTGTTCAAACTTCATCCTAGCAAAACACTTGGATATTTCTGGGCGGTTCGTATCCTGCATTTAGAGCCTGAGCCGCGCTTCTGCGTATTCGAAATGCATCTATCATCTTTGCGTCTTGGGCCTTCTTCTGCAACTGTTCAAGCCCAAGTCGACGTGCCAAGCTATTACAAAGCAGCAGAACGTAGTCTGGCCAGAAACTGCTCTGCCGATTGGATTCAAGTCGCTCGGTAAGGTTCTTTCGTGGGACTGGCTCATACCCGGATTGATGATATATATATATATTCGATCTGTAGATATGTCGACAAGACATTGAACGGAACAACGAGACCCCATCCTTGAGATGAAATTTAACCTGCTAAAAAAAGACTGAGCGGACCTGAAGGAAATACCACTTGCGCGAATAACATGACTATGGCGGTTGCCAATCAAACGAACAATGTAGACGCTGCTGGATCTTCATGATCCTCTGGACTTTCACCAGGTAAATACCATTCTTTTTATTCTATCTCCTCGAGTGCTTATTTTTAACAAGATTTAGGCACTTCAATCAGGTTAACACGACTGCAGGGATCGCAACAGTGGATATTATGAGCTTGTGGGCAATCCTTTCGAGCTGGGAGGCAGTGAAGGAGGCGTTGGGTTTTGCGAAGGGATGTTCAGCGTCTTACAGCTTTCAGGCGCTTCTTTTATCGATCAGCATAAATGGGGTGTTTGGTTCGTTTTTTCGGTCATGATATTTAAAACCCGTGATGATTTATAGGTTGTGGGCCGCTCGTCTGGCAGCACCCTTTTGGTGGTTGCAACTGGGAGCTTCGAGTTGATACTGCATTAGAGCATTGGTCCCACACTAGAGGGTGGTGTTGGCCTATGACCCAAGGAGCTACTACTGACCTTATGAAGAGATCTGTAACCACGACAGAAGTTATTGGCCTGTCGAGGCGGCTGGCGTGCACAGAGCGATTCAGGCGAAGCAAACTTGTTGCTGTCGTCCCTTGCTGCATATTCTACCATTTATCAGAGTTAGCTTTCTTTGTACTCAGCGTTGAGCAACCGCATGAAGAAAACATTGGCCATGGTGTATTCGCAACATTCAACAAGTTGAAATCGTTATCAAGCCTGGATGTGCGTTTCATAAATACCCTCCAACCTACCCATGATTTCAACTGGGTGTAATGGCGGAATCGACCCCATCCTGGAATTTAAGTGATATATCAACCCGCTAGATTTGGATAAATATCTAGGATTGGCTTATGCCAAAATCTGTCGAACCCTATCCTCTCAACGAAAAACGGGCATTGTTCTAAGAAAAGAATAATACCTTTAAATTGTGTGTTAATGGAACAAGCCGGCCGGTCGTGGATAACTTCGATGGTTATTCGGGAACTAAAACATGTGTGAGAAGGTTTAAAAACCTTGGCGAAATTTTACAAGGGTGCCAATGGCTGTTCAAGTATTTTACGGGGATAACGCACAAATGAGGGGAACTGAACACATAAGGGGAAATACGTGCGTGCAGGCCGGTCACCGGCTATGAGCGGCTGAAGCATTGAGACTAAAACATAAATATTGGAATTTTCAACAAAGGGATAACGCACAAATGAGCGTTTCGCAAGTACTAATAAGCCCATAGTAGTGTTGAACAAAAGACTGATATCTTGCGAATATTGAATGGACGTAGCACCGTAAGACTTTCGCATATTACAATAATGAAAGTAAGATATGCAAACCAGATATTTTTGCTTCCGATCAACTATAACAGATTCGGAAAAAATTGATGTAACATATAATTATTATAAAGCCGTTGGGTATTAGTCACTCGTTCAATCTGTTGGGGTACCAACTGTCTAAATGGACGAGTCAACAAACGGAGGTGCTTTGGGATGGCCGTGAGGCATCTGCGGAGTGCAAGGCTTGATTCATGAATTACAAAATTTCCCTGCACTCAGAAACACATGTATTTTAGCGTCGTTATCCACGTCGAACATAGGGGTTGGCTTAAGCCTAAGCCAAAGTAGTACACATTCCTGAGATCTTGATGGGAACGAGTCACTGTCCTGAAAAATATTCTGTGAGCAAATTATGTACGAAATAGACAAACAAGGAACACAAGCACCACATATATAAAGCTATAATCCGAAGACAGAGACAACAGCAATCCCTCCCCTCAACTTCAACACAAGCCACACAACCTCCTACTATTAGGTATGACGCACAACAAATCCAACTCCAACTCTCCGCATTTGCCATCGTCCCAACCACCATCTATCGATCAACAGCCATCTCTGCCACCATCCATCCCTACATTCCTCCTGGGATCGCATGTCATCAATATGCCCTTACATGGGCAGCCCTTCTACAGTTCCCCGGTCTGGAATGGCCCTGTACATCAGGGAACAGTTCAACAGCAACAAGATCGACCTCCAAGCTCGGGCCCAAGAGGACCCCGGATTATCCCTACCTAGGCTAGATCCCAAAAAGTCGAAATTTTGCGGTTTCTGTCCGGACAAAAAATAGGTTCCCACGCTAGCTGACCTCGGATTTGAACGTTTCGGAACGTCCTGCTTCAAAAAGGGTTTTTTTTTGACCCAAATTTTGTCCAATCTTGTCCGGATTGAGGGATCTAGCCTACTTAGGGATAATCCGGGGTCCTGGCCCAAGTCGCCATCAACGCGGCGGAGGGCGCCACAGGACGGGAGCGCAAGACCGAAACCAAATGAAACATGCATCAGCAGGAACGATCGCAAGAGATCGTTCCGATAGCAATAATGCAGGAACTGGCGGGGCATCGCGACCCCCGTCAAGGCACCCATCAACGGCCAGCTCGCCGTACGGCAGGCGTTCGGGTGCCTCCTGGACTCGGAGGCATACCGAGGACATCTCTGCACAGCAAGTCCCTAACATGGACTTGGGGAGTACGTTAATTTCACAATCCATCCTTGATCGATCCTTAATTGACATTAATATCCCTTTTCAGGAGGCGCAAGTACAGGAGGTTCGAACCCTCCTGTTATTCCATCATTATCTCCACCTGCGCCGCCACCATCAACGCCTGCATCAGCTGCGTCAACATCAACAGCCACTTCCAGTTATCCAAAGGGTTGTAAGGTAGGCCGCATGTGCCGCAACACGCCGTTACACCAAAAGGTCGAATATCTGAAAGATTACTCTTTCAGCTACCGGCACATATATATGGTGGTGTGTACAGCTGTATGGCAACCAGCCTTACAAGGGTACGTATCTTTTTTGATTTTGTGAAAAGTGTTACTAACATACCTTTGCAGGGTCGGTTGAAGACGAGGATACGGTCTCACTTGGGTCGGATACCGAATAGCGTTATTGAAGAAGCAATCTTTTCCGTGAGGTTCAGGTTCTTCAATCCAATCGACGGCCGTGATCTCTCGTCTGGGTCAGATACCGAATAGCGTTATTGAAGAAGCGATCTTTTCCCTAAGATTCAAGTTCTTCAAATCCAATCAGTGGACATGATCTTTTTGTTGGTACCTTTTTGCTATGCCTTTCTCGCTTGTATGATGTTATATGCTACATGAAATAATATCATCTTCAATTGAAAAGGTCGTTGAATGAGGTAGAAGCGTTATCGATGGACGTGAGCGTTCAGAAGACCCTTGACGACGGCGGTCACGGTATGTGTCACTTCAATAACCAGTTTTAGGTCCAAAGTTCAATCTGGTTCTGCTCAAAATAACACAAGCACGACTCTTGGGAACAAGGTTCGTGAGTATTATCTTCTTTCACTATTTTTCTCATTGTTGCTGACTTGCACGAAAGCCTTTGATTCCTTGTGTACCTGTACAAGCCCAAGTCGACCATGGCAATCTATTTAAAAGCAGCAGAGGATAGAACTGCCAGTGCTCAGCCGATTGGATTCACTCGGTAAGGTTCTTTCGTTGCGCTGTGGCTCTCATATTCGCATTGATTATATGCTTTTTTTTCATCTGTAGATATGTCGACGAGACATTGAACAGATGTCAGAACGAGACCGCTATCGTTGAGATGAAAATCAACCTACTAAAAGCAAGACCGAGCAGACCTGAAGGAAATACCACTTGCGCGAATAACTTGACTACGACCGTTGCCAATCAAACGAACAATGTAGACACTGCTGGCATCTTCATAATTCTCTGGACTTTTACCGGGTAAATACCACTCTTTTGTTCCATCCCCCCGAGTGCTCATTTTTAACAAGATTCGACACAGTATTACGGCTTCCAAGGATCCTGTAGAAGTGGGTGTTGTCACTGAATTTGGAATTGAAAGGAGATTCGAATGATCTCTTACAGTCATTAGTGAAGTTGATTACAATTTACAAATGATATACCTCGATTTGCGGATGATCCTGTTCATGATCGTTCATGGTTGTTGTAATACTGTTCAGAGCATACTGTGCTTCTTGAAGGAGCTCCTATTGACCTTATGATGAGATCTGTACCCGCAGCAGGAGCTATTGGCCGTGCTGAGGGAGGGAGGATTCAGGTGACATTTTGGAATCTTTATCAAGCCTGGATGCGTGTTGCATAAATACCCTCCACGATTTCAACTGGGTATAATGGGAATCGACCCCATCCCTGGAGTTTAAATGATACACCGGGATTTAGAAAAATATCCAGGATCGGCTTTTGAACCCTAGCGTCTCAACCCTTGTTCTAGAAAAAGAATAATACCTTGAAGTTGTGTGTCGATGGAACAAGGTGGCCGGCCGTGGATGACGATGATTACTCAGGAACTAGAACATGTGTGAGAAGGTGAAAATTTTTCACGAAAGATTACATGAACGCCAATTATGGTTGTTCACTTTGAGATGGATACAAAGTGTTTGAACATGAACGAGGCAGCAGTGTGTACAAGTCAGCCACGCTTGACGATATGAACATATGTGAGAGGGGGATATACGTACAGGCAGGCCGGTGGCTATAAGCTGCTGACATTTCGAGACAAAAACATAAATATTTAAGAACGTTTTTTACGGAGATAACGCACAAATGAGGGGAACTGGACACATAAGGGGAAATACGTACATAGGCCGGTGGCTATGAGCGGCTGAAGTGTCGAGACTAAACATAAATGTTCAAGTATTTATGTAACGGGGGGTATACGGAGATAACGCACGTATGAGTTTGGACGAGTCCTATGTTTCGCAAGTACTCAGTAGCACCTAAGCCAATAGTGTTTGAAAATGACTTACATCTTGCGTATATTGGGTGGACGTAGCAGCGTAAGTTTTTCGCATTACAATAATGAAAGTAAGAGATGTGAACCAGGCATTTCTGCTTCCGATGAACTATAACAGATTCGGAAAAAATTGATGTACATGTAAAAAAACCGTGAGGTGTCTGCGGAGTGCAAGGCTTGATTCATGAATTACAAAACGTGCCCTGCACTCAGAAACACATGTATTTTAGCGTCATTATCCACGTCGAACATAGGGGTTGGCTTAAGCCTAAGCCAAAGTAGTACACATTCCTGAGATCTTGATGGGAACGAGTCACTGTCCTGAAAAATATTCTGTGAGCAAATTATGTACGAAATAGACAAACAAGGAACACAAGCACCACATATATAAAGCTATAATCCGAAGACAGAGACAACAGCAATCCCTCCCCTCAACTTCAACACAAGCCACACAACCTCCTACTATTAGGTATGACACACAACAACTCCGACTCCAACTCTCCGCGTTCGCCGTCGTCCCCACCACCATCCATGAATCAACAGCCACCCTCTCTCCCACCATCTATCCCCACATTCCTCTTGGGATCCCATATCATCAATATGCCCTTCCATGGGCAACCGTTCTACAGTTCCCTGGTCTGGAATGGCCCTGTACATCAGGGAACGGTTCAACAAGATCGACCTCCAAGCTCAGGCCCAAGTCGCAGTCAACGCGGCGGAGGGCGCCACAGGACGGGAGCGCAAGACCGATACCAATTAATACATGCATCAGCAGGGACGATCGCAAGAGATCGTTCCGATAGCAACAACGCAGGAACTGGCGGGGCATCGCGACCCCCGTCAAGGCACCCATCAACAGCCAGCTCGCCGTACGGCAGGCGTTCGGGTGCCTCCTGGACTCGGAGGCATACCGAGGACATCTCTGCACAGCAAGTCCCTCACATGGACTTGGGGAGTACGTTAATTTCACAATCCATCCTTTATCGATCCTTGATTGACATTAATAATCCCTTTTCAGGAGGCGCAAGTACAGGAGGCTCGAACCCTCCTGTTATTCCATCTTTATCTCCACCTGCGCCGCCACCATCAACGCCTGCATCAGCTGCGTCAACATCAACAGCCACTTCTAGGGTGTCTGACGAGGACGCAGAGACTTCCATAAACACAGTTATCCAGAGGGGTACGTATCTTTTTTGATTTTGTGAAAAGTGTTGTTAACGTACTTTTGCAGGGTCGGTTGAAGACGAGGATTATGATGCGGTCTCACTTGGGTCGGATACCGAATAGCGTTATTGAAGGAGCAATCTTTTCCATGAGGTTCAAGTTCTTCAATCCAATTGACGGCCATGATCTCTCGCCTGGGTCAGATACCGAATAGCGTTATTGAAGGAGGAATATTTTCCATGAGGTTCAAGTTCTTCGATCCAATCGACGGCCATGATCTCTCGTCTGGGTCAGATACCGAATAGCGTTATTGAAGAAGCGATCTTTTCCCTAAGATTCAAGTTCTTCAAATCCAATCAGTGGACATGATCTTTTTGTTGGTACCTTTTTGCTATGCCTTTCTCGCTTGTATGATGTTATATGCCACATGAAATAATATCATCTTGAATTGAAAATGTCGTCGAATGAGGTAGAAGCGTTATCGATGGACGTGAGCGTTCAGAAGACCCTTGACGACGGCGGTCACGGTATGTGTCACTTCAATAACCAGTTTAGTAGGTCCGAAGTTCAATCTGGTTCTGCTCAAAATAACACAAGCACGACTCTTGGGAACAAGGTTCGTGAGTATTATCTTCTTTCACTATTTTTCTCATTGCACGAAAGCCTTTGATTCTTTGTGTACCTGTACAAGCCCAAGTCGACCATGGCAATCTATTTAAAAGCAGCAGAGGATAGAACTGCCAGTGCTCAGCCGATTGGATTCACTCGGTAAGGTTCTTTCGTTGCGCTGTGGCTCTCATATTCGCATTGATTATATGCTTTTTTTTCATCTGTAGATATGTCGACGAGACATTGAACAGAACGAGACCGCTATCGTTGAGATGAAAATTAACCTACTAATAGCAAGACCGAGCAGACCTGAAGGAAATACCACTTGCGCGAATAACTTGACTACGACCGTTGCCAATCAAATGAACAATGTAGACACTGCTGGCATCTTCATAATTCTCTGGACTTTTACCGGGTAAATACCTAGTCTCTCCTAGCCAGACTTCGATATATGTGATGTGCCCTACGGATCACGATATATAGTAAATACCACTCTTTTCTTCCATCCCCCCGAGTGCTCATTTTAACAAGATTCGACACAGTATTACGGCTTCCAAGGATCCTGTAGAAGTGGGTGTTGTCACTGAATTTGGAATTGAAAGGAGATTCGAATGATCTCTTACAGTCATTAGTGAAGTTGATATACCTCGATTTGCGGATGATCCTGTTCAGGATCGTTCACGGTTGTTGTAATACTGTTCAGAGCATACTGTGGTCTGTGCTTCATCTTTTCTGACAACTATGTTCCCGCACGGTCTATCATCTTCGCCTCAAGTTGATAATGTGAACAAGTACGGTGAGTGGGGATATGAATTCCTTGAATGTGACGTTTTCGAATGGTGGATGTACGTTTCACTGGTGCTTTTTATCCTCTTCCTTCGTTCGTTCAAGTTGATCCATGGAGAATGATAGGTTGTGGGCCTCTCCGCCTGGCAGCACCCCTTGATGATTGCAACTGGGAGCTTCGAGTTGATGCTGCATTAGAGCATTGGCCCTACGTTGGAGGGTAATGTTAGCCTACGACCATGGAGCTATTACTGACCTTATGAAGAGATCTGTAACCGAGGCCGGCGTGCATCGTATGTATAGGGCGATTCAGGCGAAGCAAACTTGTTGCTGTCGTCCCTTGCTACATTTACCAGAGTTAGCTTTCTTTGTACCCAACGTTGAGCAACCACATGAAAAAATAATATCTGGCCAAGGTATATTCGCAACCTTCAACAATTTGAAATCGTTATCAAGCCTGAATGTATGCTTCGTAAATACCCTCTAACTTACCTATGATCTCAACCAGGTGTAATGGCATGGAAAGGACGACAGAATTCCCTCCCCTCAACTTCGACACAACCTTCTACTACTAGGTATGACTAAGGCTCCAACCATATAGTATAGGTATAGGGCTCGAGGTCTATATATACGGATACGGTATATTATATATATACTGTATATATATGGTTATATGGTAAATTTATATGGTTAGTCTACAGTCAAATCTCTCCATGCTTTCTCTTGCGTTTCAACGGTTCATGGACATCAAAAAAGCCCGCTTCGAATCCATACCTTCGATAATAGAGCCTTTGAAATAGTTTCTGCCTTGAGAAATCCGTACAGATATGGCGAGATTTTGAGAAAGTTCGTTCGACTGACGTGCTTGTTGCTGGGATGGCAAGGAAGTCTCGGGCCATTAAAGCAATGGTGTTGGAGTTGTTGTGCGTCATACGGTATGACGCACAACAACTCCAACTCCAGCTCTCCGACCACCGCCCACAAAATGAACAGCTGCCAGCTCTCCCATAATTTTTCCCCCATTCGTATTGGGATCGCAAGTCAACACTATGTTCCTATTGATGCGAGCGAGGCCAAAGTGAGGTGTTGACTCAGGGTGGAAATGCACCGATCACCTGCTATCCGAAGCTCCGAAGAAGGATTGGCAAGTTCTTTAATGACTTCAGTGGGGACGTCAAGACCAGCTACAATTTGTGTCGTATACTGAATATTCTGGGCTTCATCTTGCAGCGAAAAGAGCCGTTGGCCCAGAGGAAGGATTGATAGTAGATCCCAGCGTTATTTATAGCTTCGGGAAGTTGCGCCAATCGAGCAAGGCGAGCTTGGGCCCTCTTGAGGAGATCGCGAATAAGAATACTGTCAACTACACTTCTATCTCGCTGATGAAACATTAGAGTTAGAGTGTAGACAGGATTGACAAACACTTCTGCGCACCGTTGTTACCCAGTCTGGTGCGTTCAGAGCTATAACCGTGTATGCATCCACCTCTTCCTCAAGAGCTGAAATACGGGTCTTGAACCGACCATTCTCTCCCTTGAGCTGAACGATCTCTCCAACAACACAGGAGGAACTAGCGGGGCATGGGGACGCCTGTCAGGGAACCCATCGATGGTCAATTGCAACTTTGAAGGCATAGCCATACAACGGGGATCGTTCGAGTCCCTCCCAGACCCAGGGGCACATCGACAAAGTGGACCTTTCCCTTTCGGCGTATCACGGACTCGGGAAGGTACGTAGATTTCACAATCCATCCTAGCCCCGGAGGCGCGACTAAGATGCTCCAACAGCAGCCAACAGCCCTGCCGTATTTCCAGCGTTATCTCCATCGGCGCCGCCGCCGCCAACACCTGCACACCGACATCGACAGCTTCTGGGGTGTCCGACGAGGACACAGAGACTACCACAAACATAGATGTATAAGAAGGTACGTATCTTTCTTGATTTTTTGAAAAGCGTTGCTGATATACTTTTGAAGAGTCGCTCGAATACGACGATTTTGATACGATCTCGTTAGGGTCGGATACCAATTATCTGGCGGATTGAAGGAGCCTAAGAGATTCAATTTCTTCAATCCAATCAGCGTACATGATTGGTATATTGTTACCTTTTTGCTATTCCTTCCTCGATTTGTACGACGTTACATGCTAGAATGATACTACCTTGGGTCCAAAAGGTCGTCGAATGATATGGAAGCGTTGTCGATGGACTGAAAAACTTAGAGTCAGGTCACGTGCTTGTTATAAGGTTAACCGAGTTTCTGGGTTGTTTTCTGCCAGGATTCTGAATCAGAAGGAAAGGCCAACTCAGAGACCTTCGTTATCTGCTATTTTCACATTATCTTTGGCTGAAAAATCAGCACTCAATCTCCCATATTTCTCTCAGGCTAGTGACGACAAATCAATGAATTATGTTTTCGTGTACAGTATGTTACAGTCACTGAGTCAGGAAATGTTACAGCGTTACTGCACAGCCATATACACAGCCACAGGCGTGACTTCCGAGTGGGTCACGCTTGCCTTCTTGGCTCAACCCAATCAATGGATAGTCAACAAAGCAGAACAATAAACAACAACCGCGAACGAAGACGGAGATCACGGCCGTGCCAAATTAAGAGACACGCAGTAGAGCCTAGCTACACGCTGTCGGAAATGAGACCGCTAAGGAATTACATTAACTGTTTATAGGGAAGGGGCTCAGCCGCTCCAGAGTCCAGAGAGGTATAACTGCGTGTGCTGGACAGATAAGGAGTCGGAACCAGGATTGGGTCTGATAGAAAAGTTAACAATTTATACATTGACACAGGCGCAAACGTAAGGCAACCGGCGAGAATGGACAGTGGGAGGAGCGACCAGCGTGAGGAAAGCCTTGATTCGGATGGTCGGCACGTACTCCAAGATACTTGACTTTGAACTATGCCCATACTACAGCCATGGTGTGAGAAGATAGACGAATGATGTTCAGTATCGAGAAACTCTTACAACTCTAGTCAAACAAACCATTCATCTTCCAAAAGGTCTTCACAGCTATGTTCGATCTAGTAAAATATGAATACACAAGGCATCCAAAGCAAGCTGGCAACATACCCAGGATGCAAGTATGCCAGCTATCATGTCCGCCGGCAGGTCAGGAACGACCACGTCCACACCAGTCTCCTGGGGAGCAGCTGAATACGAACGCTCCGAAATCCTATATGTAGCTCCTTGGCCATTTGGATTGACAGTAAGCAGAAGAAAGAGCCAGTCGTAACCGTTTGTCAATGTACCGCGGATATGAGTTTTCCTGCCCAATCATTAACTCTGTGTAGAATTGGTGGATGAAGATGGGAACCGCACTTTAGCTTTGTCGCAGCTGCATAGAGTTGCGTTAGAACCTGGGGAACATGATCTTGAAATTTCACATCTCGATGCTTCGCTTCGACAACAAAAAATCTCAATACCGACTCGACTTCCTGCAAGACTTCCCCAATCCCAGGGTTATTCAAGAAGTATCCTGTATTTCGCAAGAAATAAGACCAGGACAAGTAGATATAACAGAACTCACGGGCAATCTTGACATCATTTGTGACAACAGTAGTATAGTCAACGTAGCCGACTTGCAAAACTTCAGTCCCCATGGCTGTCAGTACAGAGACTGGCCAGACTTTATATTCGACGTTAAATATTAGTTTTTTGGTGGGCGGGAGCATTGCCGATGCGCGATAGAGGAAGGCGTCGACCCAGGTGCGGGCGCTGGCTTCAGACTATCATTTTAACTTGAATTGAGAAAGACACCGTAATAAGAAGTGTTTGATTAGTACGCACCGGTCTTGCGACAAGACGAAGGAGCATGTCCAAGAACTTGTGCATATTCGTGGAAGACATGAAATGATCTGCGCCGACCAGTCTCGCAGCGCTGACGCGTTGAGCCAGGTCATCTTTGAGAGGGAGGGGCGGTCCCGCGGTAATCTGGATGTCGCTCACGAGTGTTGAGCTGGCGGAGGAAAACGCGTGGCTCTAGCCATAAGTGTGAATCACTCTTATAGCTAACAAGCGACCAAAAACATACTCTTTTAAATTGGGGTCCATCCACTCCAGAACGCCATCCAGCTGCGCGAGTGCATCCTTCTCCATGTCTAGCCCGACGCTCTCGAGATTGCTGTCGTGGTCGTCGTCAAGCTCTTCAGTCTTGATCTTGTCCCTAAACCTCTGAAGGACCTAGAATGCTTCTGCGAGCTCTATACTGCTGCAAGCGGAGCGAATTTTGCGCTTCTTGGATCCTCGTTCGGTAGACATCAGTAGTTTGGGTGGACGAAGCTCAAGAGGTAATTATGTATATTATGTAATTGCCATACAAAATACTTAGCTTAGTACAATCCTCTGAGCTCTTCATCTAATCTTGATTTCATCTTCTATCTTCTTCTATACAACGGGATAAAAACGAGCTCTCGCATTTTCGTAATTATGTTCAGGTTACATATCGTTCTATCGTTCGATTTCAAGATGTAACATTCACTTTATAAATAATAATAATAAGTGTGGTTAATTGCCCGAATTTACGGGACTAAATGGGGCTCGCCGTAAATTGATCGTAAATTCACGCACTTCTCCGGATTCCACATCAGCGGTTGCTGCCTGTCCTCACACCCTATCGATGGCTCTCCCTGCCTCTGTTCGCCTGTCCGCTCTCTCTGGCTTTTTGCACATCCGTCTCTGAGCCAGCCACAGCCGGCTGTGCTTGCCTCCGAGTCTGGTTGCTTGTCCCTGGCACCTACAAATCGTGATTGGGCTCTCTTCTGGGCTCTCTTCGTGTATTCTGACCTTTCCTGCCCCCCACTGGCCCCCCGGTCTCACTTCTACTGCCTGTCTGCTGTCTTTGCCATTCTCTGGGGCCCTCCTCAGCACTCGTGAGCATTCATTACTTGCATTGATCTGACCTGCCTTTTAAAGTTTCCAACGTCAATCACTCTCGCTTTGACGCTTCCAATCCGGGCATATGCCCAGATGCAAAATTTACAACATGTTCAGGTTTGGAATCAGATTGGAACGAGATGTCATGAAGCTGGCTGAGGAAGGTGCTGTGAGTGGGGAACATGCAAGGTATGTGCTCCATCGACAACTGTGTGCGCCTTGCTTGGGCTAACTTTGGTCAATGTTGGCTCAAGCTCCAGATTGCCAAGCCTCTGTGGCTCTTTGTGACGCCCCAGTGCCTGTGGTCATGTACCGCATCTCGACGAGTGTCCAAGTCACCACTCACAGGCTGCCAGATGTACGCTGTACGCCATCCCCTCTTCCTCCATGATGGTTGATGATGATTTCCCCTATAGTAGTGTCTGTGTACTGGCAATGAACAATCCCTCTGAGCTATACATGGTGTGGCAGGGAGTCACTACACGGTCAGTTTACATAGTATTAGATGACAGCTAGCTAGGGGTATCTATACTGCCTCGCAATGTGACATGCAATCGAAAGTCTATTGACCTGCTTAAAGCCTATTGACATCCTTAAGAGACTGAGTGATAGATATACCCCTATGACAACGCGACGCAAGGCACAAAGGACTCTTCATAGGTTCAAAGGTTAGGTTCATAGGTTAGGCTAAATTAATTTGAGTACCCGAACTCGAACTCAGGTTCATCAGTCCATGGTAAATTGAGCGTAAATTGAGCTGCTTCATCTTGTTAAACCGTAAATTGAACTAGTTGGTGTCACACTGTTGTAAATTGGGTGTAAATTGAACTTGATTTACCATAAATTATCAGGCCTTAAGCACTTAATCACTGAAATCGAGCACTTAACAACTTAATGCCCATGACAAACTGTACCGTACTGTATTAGCAGTGACACGTCCATGCAATGTTCCCCACTTGCAAAGCACTTCAACAAACCTCCAATTTTTATTGACTTGTAGCTTGACATTGCCACAGTGTAGTACAGTACGGAAAATGTAATTGTAAGCTAGCTAACTGTATTTCTTACCTCTCTGTACTGTCCTTGTAGCATATAGAGCGTGCCTGCCATATGATCGAGATATGTGATCGCCGCCTCGGTCAAATGCCTAGTACATAAAAAAGTGAGACATGGCTGCTCTCCCGAAAGAACACCAGCTCATGAGCTCTTGAAGCTCTGATCTCCTCTGGCCTCTCATGGCTGCAAAAAAAGGGCTATATTCTGACCCTTCCGGAGGCACTGACCTGAAGCCAAAGGTATCTGGAACAAAGAAACCCAGGAATGCCACATCAAGCCTCGAAACCCTACAGAAAATCAAAGAGTCGAGCCGTGCTGAGCATGGTCGTCCGAAAAGGACACGGGATAATTATGCAGGCTACGTAGAACGAGGAAAGTCATTCCTTGAGGATCTTGTGGCTGAAAGACGGGCAAATGTTGATAGGGTCGATGGCAACTCAAAAGTCTCAAATTGTGATGTTCCAGATGATGATATTGACGTTGACTTGCTGGAGAAAGCGTTCGACAACCCACCAAACAAATATTCTGTGATGGTGATGGAGCTGTACCTGGTTCAGAAATGCCTTACCGAGAACAGAGGGAAAAGCACCGCAGCTGGGATCCAAGGAGCGTTTGCCGACTATTGGGACAACATGTGAGTTTTAAACCCCAAGGACTGTCATGACTCATGATAAATGCTGAACTAACCGCCATTGTCTCCCACTGCAGGGATGGTGACACCTATGGTGGCCCATATAGCTTTGACAAGGAGACGGAGACTGTCAAGGGATGTCCAGCACACTCTTCCACCATCAAGTCATACATCAAAGTAATTGGTTCCAAATCGGGAGCTAAAGGAGCGGCAGCGGCGGGTCGACACCATGCAGAGGCAATGAGGATTGAAGAGCTGAAAAAAATCATGGAATGGTCAGAAACTGAGTATCCATCCAAGTCCTTGACGTCAGCTGCAGACTCACTGGTGGATCTTGACGAATTGATGCTTGCTGTCGAGCACACTATGATGCGAGCATTTATGACTTCAGGATTCACACTGTGGACAAGGTATCATCCCCCACACCGGTCAGTGTTTGGGTGCTAAACGACTGATCTACAAATTATTCAGGAACTTTGAGCTCACCGGTCTGCAAGCACGCGACATCATGTACGGCTTTGAGGGTCCAGCACCATACTTCCATCCTTACTTCAAGGTGCATCTTGAAAATCGCAAGGGGTGGCAGCGCAAGCTGGGACACGATGGACCGCTTGAGAGTAGGTGCATGTTGCATGTCATGGTGCTCTGGTTACTAACAATGCTGAACGGTCGTCAGGCAACACCTACAACATCTATCAGCAGGACATCCTCGAGATCGACATGTACACCCATCTGCGAAAGTGGATTGCTCTCCTCAAAGGTCGCCTCGGTCGTGAACTGGAGCCTGATGACTACATATTTCCACACTTCTCGCCCAATGGCATCCTGGACCCTGCTCGACAGATGACACACGACATGGTACAGATTCTTATCACTAGATTTGCGTCAAGTGCCGGCCTCACAAAGCCATACACCACACACTGCTTCCGGAGGGGTGGCGCCCAGTACAGGTTTATGTATGCACCAATTGGGAGACGGTGGTCCTTGTGCAAGATCCGCTGGTGGGGTGGGTGGGTGATCGGAGAACATGTAAGTCCTTGAAGTTCGCCATACATCACCTGTGACCTTCTTGGTGATGATCATGTGTCAAACAGGTGGATACGCTGATGAAGTATCTCGTTGACTCCCTGCAAAGCTATGAGAATGACTATGGAAACTCCCTCTGTCCGGTGCAGAATGAGCCTGACCAGAGTTTCATGGGAGAACACGCACTCCTGAAGCCAGTCACTGTCCACGAATTTCGCATGTTTGGTAGTTCTATCATGTCAGCACTAAAGACGACTTCGACCAATACCACATGCTCCCAAATCAACACCGTGACGCCTGCTGGTCTTTCGAACCCGAATGTTGCTTCTGCCCCCATGTCAATGTCCACTACAGGGCTCTCAATCAAGTCGATCCCGATCTTCCCTATTCCTATTTCTACTCCGAGTCCAGTTCCGACTGCCTTCACAACTCTGACTCCGAGCTGCTTCCAACCTGAGAGCGAACAGGCAGCCACTTTGGTTACTACAAACAACTCAGCTGTGGGCACTGGCAAGTGTATTCCACTTGCTGGGGTTTGCATTCCAGATCTGCCTCGGAGTCGAGGCAGCTGGCGTATCGCACTTCGCCAATGGTATGATGTCGACCCCAAAACTGGACGCGCTCTGAAGGACTGGCCGGACGAGTGGTTCAAAGACTCCATGAGAGGGAAAACGGCCGCGAAACGGTCCCAACGAGCCCTTATTGCTCACGAATATGACCTGTGAGTTTGAGTCTTTACTCTTGTGTCTCAAACCTCCAACTGAACCTTGGTGCGAAGCTTGGGTGGCACCCATGACAACTTTCTCGCCGCTTATCCGGAGGCCGATTCCACGAGGGTCAGTGATCTGCTTGAGGTAATTCGAGGCAAACACGGACTGCGCAGAAAAAGTCGAAACTGCACACCGGAGCAAAGGCACAACCACAGTCCAGAGCTGTCCACACCATATTGAAGACATGAGTAGCATGAGCAGTACGTGATTGCCATCTTGCTTTCTTTCGTATTGTATTTCCTACCTATGTTCGAGCCCGGGGCCTCCTGCCAAAAAGGCTGACAATGTCGAGCTCCTGCCATTTGCTTGGGCTCGCTTGTTCTCGTTCAATAGTACCATATTTTATTTTCTTCAACCTATTCACTTCGTAGTAGTAATTCTAATTCATGTAGTAGCTTACTTGCTCTCTAGTCTGCTAGTAGTCTCTGCTCTAATGTCAACGAACATCATACGCGGCGCTAGGGGAGTAGAGAGGTACCAGACACAGCGAGGCGGCGACGCGAAGCGCCAAAACGGGTGATGACCAAGCTGAATCCGGCCATAGCCGGTAAATCATCGGTACTAAGTGACGTTACATCGATTTCGGGCCGGACGCTGTTTTTTTTTTGTCAGCACGAGGCTTTGCTATTAGCCGACACACAACGACGACTGGTCACTGAGGCCTGGCCTAATAGGCACCCCCACACGTGTTGAAGTCGACTTTAAAAAAACATCCTAAACCTTTGTCTCCTTCTTATTTTTGCTGTTCATCTTGTTTGTTTTTTTTTTTTACTCCCCCAAAGTTATCCGCCGAGCAGGAGAGGAAGTGGAAAGTTGCAGACCTTGATTTATTTATGCCAACGGAGCAAAGCCAACTCGAATATTATCAATATTATCGTGCATCCCAAAAACGGGTCAAGCAGTGGGTCCAAAAGACGAGTCAGGAACTTGAAGCTGGTGCTGAGAGGAGGTCGTCAGATTTCCGTCTGAAAGATGGTGGTGGTGACAGCGAGGATGCGGGAAGCGGACGAAAAGGAAGTCGAAGAAGATCGTCATCGTCAAAGCTTCAAATTAATGCCCAAATCGATAGTTCGAGATCTCGAGGTCCTTCATCATCATCACGGAAGAAGGCCGCAAAGACAACTGACGACGTTCGAAACACCCACACCCATACCCATACTCGGTCTCGAAAATCTTATTATTCCTCAGATGGATTAGCCCTTTCCTCGCTTTTACCATTCGGATTATTCCCTTTGTTTTTCGCCTTGACACCTCCATCCGTGGCTACCCTTTTCGCTGCGACGATACTGCTTGCAGGTTACTTTTGTGTGGATTACGGCGTAAGCATTCAATCACCCTTGATATTTTGATATTTCTTAGACTGATTTATTTTCGTTTTTTTTTTCTTTTAGAAACAAGAGTCGATCTCTGAGAAATTGTAATCTGGCGTTTCTGGCGTTGGATGAAGCAGGCATAGGCTATGCTTCCATAAATCCTTTTCATCTTCACGGAACTCCTGATTCAAGGAAAACATACATACAACACATATATATACCTCCATTTACAACATTTACAAGATTACCAACGTTCACGATGCACCCATTCTTATAAAAACATCTACTACTATCTAAGGTTCTCTGATTACCGACGTTCACGACGCACTAAGTTCCATCCCATCTACGAAACAACTGTATAGGCAGTACGCAGTTTGATTATTTTTTTTGAAAAAAGCGAATTTTCTATCTACATAGGAAATATAGTAAAATACAACTTAGCATGCTATGTATACGCCAAGTACTACGAAAAAAAAAGACAAGTGCCCGAAAGATAACTATACGATTGTTACTACCACTGAAGTATACTGACGGCCTAGATAGAAAACATAAGGAAACAATTTCCACGCCCCCTACAAAAACAACAACAATACCATCTCCCTGGGCGGAATGATCGAATGTGTCTCAAGGTTCTTCATCCTCGAATCGAAGTATCTGAGCATCTTCATCAATGGGTACATGTCTATATCCAGTCCTCTGTGACCTGAAGAAATACATGTCCACTCTAGATGCGACCCATTGATAGGCAATTCCAGTAACACCGACAATGAACCAAGGAATTGAAGCCAAGGTAGCGATAACGCCTGTGTCGCCTCCGAAAGCTGGTAGTCTGTTGACCTCGCCTGGAAGTCGAATCGTTCTGTGATGCAATTTTTAAGTTGGGTATGCAAAAAAAAAGGATAACGAAAATAAAAGAACTTACCCTCTTGCCAGTCCACTCCGACGGAAGTAAAAGTAAGCCACCAAAGCAGTGAATCCAAACGGCAGTAATAGGACAAAGAACCAGAACACAGGTCCTTTAGAACCGAATCCAGGACAACGATGGGGTTTGCCACGATCAGATCTATCACCGTTTTCACAACTCGAGTAAGGGATCAGTCGATACGGTGTCCGTTCATACCAGAACTCTTCTCCTCCTGCGCACGACTGTTCGTCTGGAAGTGGGGTTGTACCAGGAACGAGTACACATTCGTCGTTTGAGTTCTTGACGTAATTGAATTCACTGGACATTATGAACAATAAGCATCTTGAAAAGAAAAAGGGAGCAGAAATGTACCATTCAAAGTCAGCTCTTGCGCAAGGGCAGTTTTGGATGACCTTATTTGCCGCCTTTTGTTTGTCTCCTACTACGCAATCGGCGCTACGAACTCGGCGATGGTACAGCGTCTAATGAAACAATCAGTAAATAGCGAAGACGATTAATGAAGAGTACCCCTACCTGTCTTCCGAAGAGACATTGCTCAGGTCGTTCCTCACTTGGACTCCACAGTTCAAAATCGTCTTTTCCAGGATTTTCAGCGTCAATATTACCTAAAAGTCAAAAGTATCAACGATCCACATTCAAAACAAAAGAAAGCAAGTCGAAAAGGAACAATACCCACACTGTCTCGAAGTCAAAGCCGAAAAGTCAAGATGAACTGCGATGCTACCAAGTGACCTGTGATAATCCCCAAACAAGATAAACTTGCGACTTGTGTCGGAAGGAACCGTAACGATAGATTTCACTCTCATTCTCTCCTGCGTGAACTGATATTCTCGCCAAGTCAAGCCTTCGTCAGTACTGTAAAGGACATGATCCGTCGGTTCCTCGTCGTTAGCCATCACCACAATCGATCCAGAATCACCGAATTCCCAGAGGTGGGCATCTTTATGAACCTCTTGCCACGTGAAGCCAGCGTCTCGACTTAGGAAGGTATCAGAATCCGTGTATGGTGCAAGATATTCTCCAACATTGCCAACAGCCATGAGTAATCCCGGAACAGAAGGTGTGCTGTAGGTGGCTCTGGGGTCGTTTCTTTCGGTGTAGCCGTGGATGTGCAGTGAGCAACTCTGGAAGATTCATCCTATGTAAGAAAACGGGGAGGATAGATGAAAGACGGGACAAATAGACGTACTGTGTCGAAACATGAATACGGTTGTTTATTCGAGTCCAACAGCGGAGGCGTCAATGGCGTCCATGTGCTGCCTATCAAGAGTAATCAGCCAGAAAATCCACAGTAATATGTACGACCCCACCATCATTATGCGTAATCCGACTCTGCAATATCTTGGATTTAATAATCTTCGCTTCCTCAGGATTGGCCACAATATTGATAAGTGCAATCCCATCCAACCCAATCATCTTTTCGAAATCCACATATCCACGTTCATTTCTGTTGACGTTCTCGGCGGAGATTCCGAAATAAGTTCCATTGGAGTTAGATTTGAGGATGGTACCCCAGTAAGGATAGGGGGGTTCTGACATGGTCATAAGTAAGAAGAGAGCATAGGTAGATGATTCGAGAATGGTATATGCCTAATTAATGATAATGATTAGACTGCGAGGGAAAGAGAAGCAAGGTAAAAACGGAAAGACACGTACATGAGTTTCAGGGTGCATAGAAGGAGGGAATTTCCCAGATGCGAAACGATTTCCATCCAACGAAACTTGTAATTCCAAGGTTCCTCTAGAAGGTAACACCTAAAAAGAAATCCAAAACAATCAGCCTTCAAAAAAGAAAGGAAATGAATAAAAAATATACCTCAGCGACAACGAAAAACTCTGAAAACTTGGTAAATCCCACAACGTTCTCAAACAACCTCCTCTTCGATGACTTTTCAAAATAGTTTCTTCCAACCACCAACTCTAGAGGATTCTTGCCGAAATATGTCTGCGAACCTTGCTTATCTTTGTACGATTCGCATACAATCTCTGTCGGATCGGCCTCCAATCGCGCATCCTTGGCAAATGCACAATTCCTCACGTAGGATTCTACAAATTGCCAATGTCGTCCGTTATTGTCTGAATAATGAGCTTCGACATGGCAGTTATCCTTAGTATCGCTGTTACAATCCCTGTTTCCCGTCCAGATCAACAGATCTGAAGTAGGGTGGAAATGGATAACCTGAATCCCGAATGAGTTGGGAGGCGAAGGAGCTGTACCAATATTCCATGTCCTTCCTGTGTCGGTGGTGTAATAGAATGTATCCGAGTCGGTGATAAGGAATGCCCGGTCGACAGCGTATTTGTGATGATAAAAGGCCAAAAAGCGCTTCTCAGGGAAGAGTTGAGTCCATGAGTAACCCTCGTTGCTGGATTGCCACATCGAGAAGTCTGAGAGGCGGACGAGGATGGTCTAAAGAAACATTCCAAAAAGTTAAGACGTGAGGTTTCAGGATTTGAGAATGACAACACTATGGATTTACCTTGTCCTCTTTGAAGTAGGCATGTTGAACGACCTCAGTTTGGAACTGGAACTAAGAAAAGCGCCATAGTTAAACACTTGAACACGGAAAAAAGTTTCTAACTGGGGGACTTACTGTCTGATGAACCACATTTCCTTCAGGTGGTTGAGCTAGGCGTAATCGTATCAGTCCTCCATGAAACACCCCAAAAACTGAACATGAAAAGAAAACTTACCATTCGAACACTTCTTATCCACCTTTTCATCCTTCTGAATACCACCTTCACATGTATTGCCAGGTACCTTCCTCCACCCACTCGAGCCCTTGTACATCTGGTCCGGGGTTTCGGGATTACATATCCCAGCAGGAATAGGTTCTGGTCCAACAGGAACGCAATCACTACCTTGACGTATGAAGTTGAAGTCGCTGTGAGGATTTCAACGAAATTTTAGTGAAAAGATAGGTCAAGGCCAAAGTAAGACAACGTTACCACTCGTAATCCGCATCTGTACATGGACAATTGTCTTCATGAGTAACAGGGTCTCTGTATTTCTCGCCAACGTAGCAATTCGCTTCTGGTTTTCGGCGTTTGTACCATTGCTATGAATAGAAAAGGGCGGAATCAGGGTATATCCTTTCTTCTTTCCACAGTGAAGCAACACATACCCGATGTCCCATCAAACACTCACTTTCATGAGGTCGTGCATACCATTTCTCGAAATCCGAGTCTTGGCATTTACGTCCCCTCGTTTTTGAGAAATCCAAAAACACAACCACGGCTCCACCATCACCGTATTTCTGATCTCCCTTTGATACTTGGCCGAGGAGCAGGAACTTTTGTGATGTTGAATCGGGTAAAGTGACTAACGCATATGCGCGGAGCTTGACGCCAAGATCATACGGTGTCCTGCCGATAAAGTAATTAAGAGATAAAGAGGAGGAAAAGAACGTTGTGCTTACCAGGTTGTACCCAAATCTAATGAATACTTGACAATATCCGTCGGTTCCTCATCATTAACGATCACAAGGATACTACCCAAATCTCCAAACTCATACTTATGAGCATCCTTCGAGATCATTTTCCACGTCACACCAGCATCCGTGCTAAGGAAAGTATCACTATTCCCATATTCCCATAGACTCTCGCCAACTGAGCCTACACCCATAACGAAACCAGGTGCAGGAGATGAAAATATGCGACCATAGTTGTGTGCTGCCGTGACGGAATGGAAATGGAGTGCGCAATGGGCGGTATCAGAGGGATCGCATGAGATTTTCTGTCCACTGATATCTTGACTCGGAGGACGGATAGGAGCCCAAGAACTACCATCGCTGAAAGTGATCATAGTTCTCAATTTCTTTGGGACGCCTCTGCCTTCAACCTCCTGTGCATTGGTGACGATATTGGACATTCCGATACCTTCCACCCCATATATGCGCTCGTAATCCACGAAACCAAATCGATTCCGATTCGTATCTTTCAAAGTTTCAACGAAGAACGTGCCATTGGAGTTACTGATGAACAAAGTCCCGATAGCAGCTCTGTCCTGTAGGACAACGTCAACAGCGAGGGAATGTGTGGTCGATTCCAACAACGTGTAAGCATTTTCTCTGAGTTGAGCGGAAGAGGCGTGTGGGAATTGCGCTTTGGCCCAAGTCTTCGCATCGACTGAAACGAAGAGTAACATATCTCCATCCCTGCCACTGAGATCTTTCAATGCTGCTACCGCAAATTTGGAGACAATCGCGAAAGCTACAACTCCTTTAGCTTTCCTACCGATTCCGAATTCTTCTATCTTGATATTTTCCTCGAAGAAATCCGTGCTGCTGTACAAGCGACTGGAGGAAATGGTATGAGTTTCTGAAGTGTCGAATGAGACGCAGTAAATGTGGTCCGGGTGAGCATCGTGTATGAAATCCTTTGTACTGTGAGCGAACTGGCAGTTGGTGGTGTCGGTTAGAAGAATTTTTGTTTCATCACTGAAGGCCGTTTTTGTGTAGTATGTCTGAAAATTCACCACAAGTCAATCGACATTTTTCTGAAATATGAAGGATGAATGATAATTACGTGGACCCTACACCTTGTTTGCCAGCCTTCACCCTCACAACTTCTACCTTGATACAAGATATATCCGTACTTTTTGAGGTCCGAGTGGAAAGTGAGGGGTTTTGCTACCTCTGCAGGTGGAACAGGGACCTCGAATGGTCGCCATGTCCTACCTCTGTCTTCGGTCCTGTAGTGCCTCATCCCCTGTGTAAGAATGAACGCCTGTGCAATGCCAGAATCAGCCAAAAAAAGAGTTATCAAGTAAAATCTCATTCACATATCGATTATCAAAAGGATGCTCGACCACTATGGAAGCCACTCCGTCTGGTATCCCGTCTGCCTGTTTCCAATTTCTACCTTCGTCATGCGACATGTAGACATTTCTTTCTGCCAGGTCATGAAAGAGGGCGACCTGAAAAAAGTAATAAAAATTGAATATTTGTTATACGGTAAACAATAATATATACACGTACATCAGTATCGTCGAAAAAGAATAGCCGTTCTGGGAGGTTGTTGAAGGGTGTGATTATAGACTCTGGTTTTGACTGAGCAGCGACGAAAACAGCAATAAACGATAGCCAGGACAAAAGCGCCCAGCAGCGAGCTGCTGTCATGGTTGAAGGGCGTCGATGGTGGTGGTGGTTATGGGACAAGCCCTGAATAGCTCTGCTGTCGTGGTCAGTGACTCAAACTGCGGCTTTGGCTTCTGTCACAGATGTGTTACACATAAAAATAAATAAAACATTATAAAATCTATTCTGTAACATCCATAATTCCACAATCCTTCATAAAAGTAAGCCAACCAGCATCCATCCCACTCTCACTTGACAATCCCATCTCAACAACACCAGCAGGATCCATCACATTGTTCCCACTCGTTCTAAACGGAAACGTTGGCGGCACACCCATCCGATTGAACCCCATGTTAGGTAGGTTATTATAACCATATCCAGGAGGGTTTTGATATCCACCCATACTAGTCATATAACCACCCGGTCTCTGCTGAACCTGCGGCGTATTATAATATCCCTCTGATCCGAGCAGTCCGATACCGGTATTTGTGTTCAATCCCATCATACCTCGCGACATCCCTCCTCCATACTCCCTCATATCAGCCAAATTCGTCGGTTGAGGGATGAGATGGCCAGATGACTGGCCTTCGAGTTGACTTGGGAAGAACCTTCCACCATCACCACCAGCCAATGGAGCTACATTTTGGGCTCCAGCGTTCCTCGGCGGCTCCCGGTTCAAATAACTGATCAACGAAGGATGTACCTGGGATTTATCCAACTCAAAAGGAGAAGGGACTGGTGGAGAACCTTGATGCGACTGGGGTTGTTGAAGATGAACGTAGGAGAAGGCACTCTGATTAGATTGAAGGTTGGGTGGCGGTTGTTGCGTTTGGGTTTGGGTTTGGGACTGCGTTTGACCTTGTCTTCCTTTTCGATCTAATACTCGGGTTTGCCCACCAAATATAGCTAGATCGTCTTCAATATCGTCTGTAGCAAAAATGTCTATCGGGGAGCTTGGAGAAGGACTAGCGGCGGAAAGGTTAGGCGAATGCTGGACATATGTAGCCTTTTCTCGTAGCTTGAGAAGGACGCCCAAAGCAGTTTTTGCACGTTGTGAGTGAGGCGCCGTCCGTTCGAACAGGCTAACAGCGAGCCTGAAATCTTTCATAGCAATAGAAGCAATATTGGAATTAGGCGAACGGGTAACCACTGTGCCCACAATAACCTTTTTGCAAATAAAAACAGTTGGTTCCATCAACGAAAACGCTTAACGATATGTGCACTCACAGCTGCAGAGAATGTATGATACATTAAGAACCATAATCGCATCGCCATCGCCGCACATCGTTCGAAGAGGTGTGCAGAAGCTTTTATAATCACCGAAGCGCAACGGTACGCTGTCAAAAACGAAGGTGCGAAAGGACTCAGAAGCGGGTTGGTAGGATGATCAAGCATAGCTTGCGCAAAGAAACTCCTGTGCAAATAAATCATAGCTGCAAAAACATTCATCATTAACTCGAATAATTGTTGAATAGACTTCAAGAACACTCAACTAACTGTGCGATTCTGGCTCGCGTAGAAATCTCTCAAGCTCAATGAACTAGAGTTGAATATTTCCTCGCCCACTTCTTTCGTCACATATGGATTAAACGAAGCTGGGAAACAGATCTCTCGAACTTTCTTATCCAGATCGAGGATGGTGTTATAACTCGGGGCATGAGCAATGAGAGTAGCATCAGCAACCGAGTTGTAGATATCCTTTCCGAAATGATGTTTCATCCGCCAGACTACATTTCAATCACTCTAAGCCGGCTGACGTTGAACAGAAATGTAAAGATGAAGCGACTTACATCCCGTTTGATGCTCAGAATCCTTGCCCAACGTCGCATCCTCGTCTGTAGGAAACTCACAATCGACATACGAGAGATGAATTGCAGGTGGTCGTCCCAATGCCAGACTCTACTCAAGAACGTTTCAGCATAACCTTACTTACATTGGTTTGTAGGGCTCACATGAGATACATCAGCAGAGAACACTTCCCAGAAAAGATTCCTGCGTTTTTGCACAGTAATGGGATCCATATTCCAGCGTGCACTATCTCGGTCTGTACACAAGAGTCAGAATTCAAATCGAATATTTGGAAAGGATGGCTTACGGAGGCCAATCTAAAACAGACTATCAGCAGAAGAACTGCAAGGTTTACGTGAACAAACGTACACTTTGAGCAAGCTTGGCAGTGAAGCTCATAATACACCACTAAGAATTATATAGATATAAGTATAACGGTCTCTTTTTGGATTTCAATTCCCATACCGCACTATCCCGAGAATATTTCTTCCCCGCTAACGTATGATACGTAGCCATTAGTCCCATTGCTTTCACCGTATCCATGTTCGCAGATTCGTAAACGGATCTTAGGGATAGTCCTGCTCGTCCGAGGTCACAAAACCTTTCGGCCTCAGAATTGAACGGAGCTCGTTCCAAATCAAGTAGAGCGCCAAGAGCAAAGATAAAATAAAGGCTTGCCAAGGCATGAGGAGTACAACTTCTCTTCATATTCATATGACCTTCGTCAAAATCAGAACCAGGAGAAGACCCAGCGTCTAGCCGTACCGCCCTGCGCACAGCAGCGGCATTATATACGCCAGGCAGGAGGGTATCGAACAATTCTTCCCGTTTGATAGGACGGAAGAAGAATGCGGCGTGGTCAATGTAAGAAGTACACAGCTGCACAGCCACTTCCATAGAGGGTAGGAAAGTTTCGAGAAGCTCTAGTTTAGTGGAGTTTGGTCGGGATTTAGAAGTGAACGGGAATAGCTCAGCCAGTTTTTGAACTTCAGCAAACATATCTAGTGACGCTGGCCCAGTGTCTTGATCATCGTCGGAGGAGTCTTCGCCTTCGTCATCCGCTTTCTATGGTATGAGGGGTAGACATTATTAAACAACCTCCTCAAACGTGATTTTCGATTACGAACCATCATGAGAGTCTAAAGAATCATAATACCGTAAAGTTGTTTCAATTGTGGCATGATAAGGGAGATAAAGAGTGCTCCTACCTCAGAGCCAGCCGAACGTCCAAGATACTGAAGCTTCCCCGAACTTCCCAGGGTCAACGTCCCCAATGCGTCAATTGATTTTTGTGGGGCATGATCCTCGTCGCTAGTAGGGGTTTCACGTACATTGATCGACTCTGACCCAAACTTGACTTTCAAAAGTTCATCACTCAACAATGGATGTCTCTGGTCTGACACTGAAGATTGAAGGATTGCGAGAGCATCTTCCAGTTGTCGAATGCGATTGCTCATTTCGTAGATCTTTTCGTGAAGTTGTTCTGTATCTGCCAGGATGAAGCTATATTCCACAACGTTTAGCTATGGTTTCCAAGTGGGAATTTACTTATAGTCACCGAGTACCCTGGCCACCCGTCAAGATACCTTGAACGTTAAGACGTAAGAAATCGTCTCGTCCGCCAGATATGATGTCTCACCCAGAGGACAGATACTTTCGCATCCTCGTCTATAGCAAGAGCCACATGGGACATTCTTATCACATCGTAGCTTCAACCGCCGACATTCAGCACACGCAAGTTCGCCTGTTTACTTCGATTCATCACACACGGAACAAGGTGATAACTAGCCACTCACCACGAAGCCTTTTCTGCTCAATGTCTTTGATTTCCTCCTCAGTAAGTTTCTTGGTGGTTCTTCGAGGTGAAATGACTTTAGTGTTGTCCACTGGCATCGTAGAGTTTCGGACGTAGGCGATTATCGATCAGACCTTTTGTTGCTCACCATAGTCAGTCAAGTTTCGACAGCTTAATATCTTCTCACGTGCTCTCTGGTTTATTTAAAGTTTGATATTCAATGATCATTGCAACGATAAATAGAAACCATTTACATAAACTTGAGGGATTGTCCCCCATGGATCATCGGTAACCGGTGACCTGCTGGAAATATTCCGGAGCTTAAGGGTACCTGAGATAACAAATTGAACTGATGCAGGGTCTGCTGAGAACACAATGTCAGCGTATCAACAATGTGGATGTTCACAACTTGAATTACCTGGGGTCACTATATCTTTCCTTAACAAATGTCGCAAAAAACTTTAGTAAAACATAGTAATACAGGGGTGGCGTGTCAAAACGTCCAAATTATACGGAACAAAAGTCTCCGATGTCCAGACATAACGAACCAACAACATAAAAGAACCACGATAAAGGAAAATACTACACCTATCTGCGCTTCTTGGGTCGTGGCTTGGCGGTCGTTGTCGCCGCCGCCACTGTTACCTGGGAGAAAAAAGGTTCAGAGACAACGCCACAGAGCAGATGTGTGGCACCTTCTTGACCGGGGATGATGGATCGATAACTGGAGTCCGGATCAATGAGGCCTGAGGAACTTGAGGTAGAATAGGTTTTTGGGGCAGAGATTCCTTCTAAAATAGAAACCGTCAACCATCGAAGAAAATAAGTATTTTCATATAATAACTTACAGTACGCCTTTTGGAACGGATCGGTTCCTCATCCGGCACCGAAGGGGAAGGCGGACGGGGATGTTTCAAGCCGACACGTTGGTCATCTGATGCCACTCGAGATAAGTTTGACAGCGGTATATCATCCTCAGAATCATCATCCTCTGAGCATCCAAGCTGGGAGAACTTGGGATCGGGATACCTTGAGGAAGAGGGCTTCGTGATGGTTGGGAAAACCTCAATCGCGGTGGTTGGAGTTTCAAGATTCTGATTCACGGTTCCATCCTCAGTCGAATGAATTGTCGTCTCAGCATCAGCCTGACAATATTAGCTTTGATTTATGAGGTGTAAAACGTCAACTGACTGGACTCTGAGGAAGCCATCGGTTCAAACTGACAACCGGCCTAACCACTGGCGGTCCAACCTGCCTGAGGTTCTCTTTCTCCTTGATCATGCGTGCGATGGTCACTTCCAAGTCGACAATCTTAGCTTGAAGAGCCTGAATCATGGTTTCACGCTACACGAAATGTGTGAAATCGCTGCTAAATGTAGTCGAAGGAAACTCACCCGTCGAAGTTCGTAATCTTTGGTGAGGACACCCTGCTCATGGATTTCCCGCGTTTGTTTCATGATATGAGCAATAAAAACCCGCTCGATATCAGTCTACGAGATGTTCGATCATCAAAGCAGAACGTGATTCGAAGAGACGTACCAGGTCTCCTTGTTCATATCGCAAAAGAATATCAACAGAGCGCCTTGAAAGCTCCTCATTCTGCTGTTCCAGGTCTTTGACCGTCTTTTCGAAATCATTTGCTTGTTCGTGCAGTGTAGAAGAAATCGTCTGTTCACTTATAACCGAGGCTTCCTGGGCTAATTTTAATTCTGCTTTGGTTTGATGGAGGTGGGATTTCAAGTCTACGATCCTTGCCTGTGCTTCTTTGAGTTGGGTTTCGAGTAAAGACACTGCCAGTTCCGCAGACGAAGCCCGTTGATCATGCAGATTGATGAGGGTGTCGACGGAAGTCTTTTGTTCTTGGACTACGGCCAGAGCAGTCTGTAGAGAACAGCTATTCATTAGTATAACTCGTTCAAATCATTAAAAAAAACTCGCACCTTCAACTTCGAGGATTCCTCCTTAGACTGAAACAAGCCAACGCTCTGTACTTCCAGTCGCTCCTTTGCAATGCGAGAACATCAAGACTACTCAAAGGCATCAATAGGACCGCAAAATGAAAAACCTTCAGTTTGGCTTTTGACTCCACTAAGCTATAGAGGACTTAGAAAGTACCTGATGAAAAAGTGGAGTAAAACTTACGCTTGTTCCTGACTGCGGAAATTTTTTCGGACCTGTTCGAGTTCGGCCAAGAGTACTTCATATTTACAGGTTGTGCTCGCTTCCTTGGATCGAAAGCCCTCCAGGTCGTCCCGTAGTTTCGTCGTAGTCGTTTTGGACGAAGCTCTGTCATACCGAAAATGAACGACGGACGTCAGTGGACTTGAATTAAATTCACAGTTCGGCACCCAATCTTTCCGCATCGTAGACCATGCGTTGAATCTCAGTCTCGCGAGTTTGGAGGGTCGCTTGACAGCCTTCGAGACGGTTTTCAGCCCTACTTGATGTCAGATACGTATTCATATAAAAACTAACAACTTACGTGTGCAAAGCCGCCTTCAGGGAAACGACTTGGGCATCGAGCTTCTTGATCCCGAACTCAAGATCACGGTTTCTAAAATTGATCAAGGTGGTGAGGAGATAACGAACGATCTCCCTATGAGTAAATGCTCACGGATCCTTCGCTCGAAGTTCCACTTCTTTTTCTCCCAGAAGTTTCTTCGCTTCCGTCAGCCTTTGAGAAAACCAAATGAGCAATATGAAGTTCAAGTTTCGACAAGGCTTTCGAAACCGACAGAGCTCGTAATTCAGCCTTGGACTCGCCCAGCGCCTTGACTTCCGCTTTCAGGGAAACAATCTCTTTTTCTCGGGCGTTGATAACACCCTGTGACGCTAGGAGTTTCGAAATGCTCCTATGATCGGGTTAGTGGCGGGGGGCGGTGGCGGGGAGACTAAACGCACTCTTCTTTCATGACGCGCAATGCTGCCAATTCCGCATCATTCGACTCAGAAACCTTCTTCAATACTTCGAGCCTTAGAAGATGTCAGAAGTGAGTCCACAAACGAACAATCGCAATCGTGACAAGGCTTACTCAGTCGTCAGAGCAGCTGAGTTGGCAAGTACATCAATTGTTTCTAGCTCTCTCGACGCAACCTTCTCTGCAAGTGTTTCCAACTTTGTCTCTGTCTCAATAAAATCATCAAAGGGTCTCGATGGCAGAATAGGCAGAGACCCACCAACGTCGCCGAACAGTTCATAATTACGAATCACTTCTTTTCTTCCCTGAAGGAGCTCCTCTAGCGAGCCACGTTTCTCCTCCTCAAGGTCACGAATGCGATCACGAGCTTCAATCAATAAAGATGATTGGTTATACAGCTTATCGCGGAGAAGATCTGTCACCCGTTGGGCTTGAAAGAAACCATGAACTTCAGAAACAAACGAATAAAAAAAGCACATACATGCAGCTAGATCGTCTTGTAGTTCTTTCAGGACAGCTTTGGTATCAGCTGCCCGCTTTAATGTAGCGTCAGAGTCAATCAAGGGCTCCATAGCTGGTAATCGATTTGTTGGCACGATCAATATAAAAGCAAAAAGGACGGAGAACGATACCTGAAAGAGCATTATTTGCCAAGTTCTTGCTCTCTTCCATTTCCTTCTTCGCGTTGTCGATAGCGATGCAGAGTGCATCGTGCGCCTTCTTCAAATTATTGAAATCCATATCGCGGCCATCACATCTAAATGAGAGAAGTGAAACGCAGATCAATCGAAACTCGCATATATAGCTAGGACTGCACCCACCTTTCTCGTAACGCCGCAATGCCTTTTTTAAATGCTTCTACTCTTTTCCTCAGCTGATCATTTTCGGCTCGGTCCTGGGCATGAGCTTCTCTAAGTCGCTCTCGATCACCAGTTACGACGCTCAATTCGGATTTGAGCTCCAACAGAGAAGCCGTCATTGATGCCTGTTGGCTTTCTAGTGCAGCAACTTTCTCCTTTGACGAAGCGAAAGAAGCGCGGGTCATGAGAAGGTCTGCATTAGTGGACTCTAGTTGTGATGTCGTCGACGCAAGCCGAGATCGACATTCATCGAGCCCTTGGGATGCATACGAGTGCAAATCATGAAGTTTTTCGACCTGATTTTGGAGCTGATTCTTCTTTGCGACTATGGCGCTCGTTTGCTCTAACTATTTAGAATTGTTGTCAATTGGTTTACAAACACGCACATCAACATTTTGCTTACCAAAACGGCTTCATCATAATGCGGACTGCAAATTTCTTGAGATGGGCCTGCTCTAGTAGACGATTTATGGGTGTCGGACCGCTTGAGAGACAACTGTCGAAATGAAGCCTGAGGGTTTGGGGAAACCAATCTTTGACGATTTGAGTGAGTATATGCGCGTTCTTCAGACCCCTCCGACATCAAAAAGGGGGAAGAAGCACCTAAAATGTATATACGTTATCGAGATTCGAAAAATTATCCAGGTACATACGATTATCATTGGCCTTCTGGAGGTTGAGAGACGCCAGGGGTGGCTCGGTAGGAATCGGTGACGACTTTCTAGGTGTAGAAGTGGGGAAGTATGCCTCAGAGAGTCGTGGAGGAACTTGAGAAAGCAAGCGACGTTGTGGTTGCAAAAGAAGTAAAGGTGGACAGGCGCGGTCGTCAGAGTTTGAACTGGGATTGTTCTTATCTGATCGTTTGGATAGTTTTAAATTTGATAGTTGCAAATTAAAAGGGCTCAGAGGGTCCAAAGGCTTATTGCTTCGCTCATTTTCCATGTGCGCTCGACTGTGAGAGCTCGATAACAGGTTGAGGATTGGCTTTATTGTGTTACGATCATGATATCGGTCTTCTGTATTCCCATTATTGCTACGACCGAATGTACTAGCGTCCATTATCCAAGAAGATTTGAAAGCTTTCCAAGAAAATAATGGTGGTGGTGGTCAAGAAGAAAGAATATTTTTTGATTCCGGAGAAGCGATATCGGACGCGGTCACATGATACTATCAAGCGCGATAATTATGTAATTTCTCTAGTGGCTGACGATCCAGCCCCTTCTTCCTGAACTTTTACTGTATTTCTATTAATTTTTGAAAAAGCGTCTTATACCCTATCTCTGAGAGATATAATCATGAAGCAACCACTCTTCTACACATTACTAGCTACTCCCATCGGCAATTCAGTTGCTCAGCCATCTCCAAGCATCATTCTGCCCCCGCCAGGTCAACCAGTCTACAAAGGCGATCCAGGTAAATTTGAAATTGTTGGAAACAGTCTCGTTAGTGCTCAACAGGTACACATCAACATGTTCTCGGTCACTTCGCTCGCCTTTACGATTTTGCATAGATCTTCCTTGGCAGAGTCGACAAGGTCTATCTAATCGACAAAGTTGAAAATAACCCAGCTCAGATTAACGGCCATCCAGTATGGGCATCTGGTGCGTTATATTCTGCGCTTTATGTCAGACGGTGATCGAACCGGAAACGACAGAATACCGGATTTCAAACAATGGTCAAAGGCCGATGGATATTCTAACGAATACATTTTGTGCTGTGAGTTCCCTGTTCCCCATCGTTCTTTTACTCATTTCTTACATTTATTTACAAGGGCGGCAATGTATTAGGTAATGGAACATGGGTGAATGTTGGCGGGAATCAAGCTGTAATATATGGTGGCGAACCTGCTGATGTGCAAGATGGAAGCGATGGCCCGTACCGAGATCCTGACGGAAGGAAATCGTAAGCCTTTGTCTTTTGTATAGACGTATTATTCTGATACCTTGCTTTCTTAGCATTCGGTATGTCCTACGCTTACAATCAAGTCCTTCGCCAATTTTGTAAAATGTATTCAGCTTACTCGACCCTTGCGACTCGGATGATTGTCAATGGACTCTATCGCCTTTCCAATCAGAGCAGCGGTGGTATCCTACCCTGTGAGTTTTTTTTGAGTAGTAATTGAACGTTTCAGTGACATTAGGGAGATAGGGAGACTCTCGAGGATGGTAGCATCATTATCGTCAGTTTCCATTTTTTGTTCCATCCCATTCCCGCATATTGAGCTCGACTATAGATTGGTGGCTGCAAAAATGGGGGCTATATTAACGACGCCGCCCAGAGCAACCCAACCTATGAGTTCTTTCCTCCTAATGGACCTTCAATCTCGTCGCCATTCCTCCAAAACACCCTTCCTGCCAATTTGTACCCATTGACCTGGCTCCTTCCCTCGGGAAAGATATTTCTTCAGGCTACCAGGTCGACAGCACTACTTGATTACAGAACACAAGTCGAGACACCTCTTGACGACATGCCAGACGCTATCCGGACCTACCCAGCAAGTGCAGGTACTACCATGATGCCTCTTACGCCAGCCAACAACTGGACGGCTACTATTATGTTTTGTGGAGGGTCTGACGTCGCTTCTGACCAGTCAGTGGTTATTTTCTAAATATTTATTTGTTTCTTGAAATTTCGGTCAGATGGTCATCATCTGATTTCGTCATCACTGACCAACCTTCGTCAACCTCGTGTGTCACGATCGAGCCTGATATTTCCAAGTCCTACGTTCACGACGATCCTCTACTGGACGGACGCACCATGGCGAATTTAGTCCTTCTTCCCGATAGAAAGATCCTATGTCTTAGCGGCGCGAGGATGGGTAAGTTGATGCCTAGGTTTTTTAATTAAATGAGATTGATATCTTGAGTAAGGCACTGGCGGTTATGGGTACACTGATTGGTCTGTCGGACAATCCTTCGCTGACGATCCGGTTTTAATGCCAGTTCTCTACGATCCCGACGCTCCTGCTGGTAGTCGTTGGTCGAGTAATGGCTTTTCTCCTAGTCTTATTCCTCGAATGTACCACTCCAGTGCGCTTCTACTTCCCGACGGTCTGATATTACTATTCTTCCATCATAAATGACGATAAATTAATAAGAGGTTTCACAGGTTCTGTATTTGTCTCTGGATCCAACCCCAATGCCGATTATAACGTCGGATCTGATGTGAAGTATCCCACAGAATACCGAACGGAAAGGTTTTATCCGTCATATTACAACCAAAGGCGACCTCAACCGAAGGGTCTCATTCCGGAGCTTTCCTATGGGGGCCAGCCTTTTGACGTCTTTTTGGACTCGGATGATCTCTTCAATGATATCAACAACATCGTAAATACGACTGTTGTGGTTCTCCGGCCAGGGTTTTCAACACACGCAATGGTAATTCATGAGAAATTGCGATATATTTTCCCCTATGCTGAGTACTAATCCATGTTTAGAATATGGGTCAACGCATGGTCGTTCTCAATTCGACATACACTGGCTTTGGTAATAATTCTGGGGTGTTGCACGTCTCACAGATGCCTCCTAATCCTGCTATTCTCGCTCCTGGACCAGTTCTCTTGTTCGTTGTCGTGAAGGGCGTGCCTTCTGTTGGGATTCAAGTCATGATCGGCTCTGGAAGTATTGGGCCCCAACCGATTTTACCTATTGTGCTTACTCCACCGTCAAGTATCTTGGGCACCGATGTTGAGTCTAATGCAGAATATAATGCCGAAAACAACCAGACCTCCACCACTGCGGCCCCTACAGCGGCCCCTACGGCTCACAGCGGTGCTAGATATAGACTGGAATTTGGTCACTTTGTTGAACTCCTCCCCATGTGGATTGTCCTGCTTGTTTCTTTCATCGCTGGTAGTTGAGTTTGCTTTCGTTCTTCTCGATCCTGGTGATCACCTTCCTCTTATTCGGCCATCAAGCTATTTTTTCTACGTTCTTTACCATGAGATCGTCGACACTCTATCACATACACGACTGTGACTACATTATACACTCTATGAATATAACATGGCCGAAAGCATTGGTATGTCTAAAAGAAAGACGACATCTTCCAGGTAATCAAGCGGATGGGGGTATGGTTCCTTTGATCAAAGTAGCAACGCGCACATTCGTTTCGTAATCTGACTAGCGATGCTTGCCAAAATTTCTCCCGTCGACGTCTTCTCCAGTATTGCCCATAGCTATCATAGCTCTCCCCCAGTATGACAGGGTTCACATACAGTGAAGACTTGGTCGAAAAAGTCACTACAGTACGATTTGAGAATAATATATGCCACAGTATAGTCTGCTTATTCTATAGAAGCGATACCCCACTGCGGAGCCTAGGATATTAATTGCTTTTGGACATGTCACAAGCATCAGCAAACTCCGATTTTTGTCATAGTGAGTTATAGCAAAATGTAGTAAGATATAGCTTGGGTCCCTATCTCTGTAGTGCTTTATGAATGATCAGCTGACATTGGTGGTAATTTACCCTGGGTTACACAGGGTAATTCTTGTCCCAGCCTTCATTGAGCTTCATCTGTAATCCTCCCGTTCCCAACCCATTCCATGCATATTATTGATACCTACAATCTGAGTTCATCAGTGTAAGCATCAGCACCCCAGCTGGGTCCACCAGGCCCACCTACATTGAATGTTCTTTGTATGATGATAATGTCATATAGACCTGGACTGTACAATTCTGCATGAAGCTAAAAAATGAGCACAAAAAGAACTTAGAAGTACAGTAATTTAGACTAATTTGAATTTTATTTCAAACATAATTCAGGTGTTTTTTTCTGAACCCAACTCTTGCATGGCTTGGTGCCTACTAAGTAGATTAAATAAGCTGTCAGGGCTCCTTGTGGCCTATACCTTAGGTTCAATATGTGTTACTTCAATATTGTCTGTGCAAACTTTGTGTGTTGAATGAATGAAGGAAGCAATTGACATTTGATTGTCATCATTATGTGATTATAGAAAATCAGCCATTGCTGCAGACAATTGTGGTTGTCAATACTCTCTGGCATCTAGACTGGGGTAAAAAGATGTTTCATTTTAAGCCTCCCAGCTACTAGTTGTTACTGGTAATTTACAGTATCTCCACAAAAGTCATTTTGGTAATGTTGAAGAAACAAGAGGGAAAGAAACAGGTGAAAATTGATATGTATTTTTATCCTTTGACTGTTAGGGGACACCCGACTTTAACCCAAACCTCAACTCTAGAATCATACACCCCACCTTTCCGACGACCTCCGACCTTCCGTCCAACTCTGCTTCCATCACCGGTTGACTCCGGAATCCCGTAGTTCTGCTCCGACTCCGGCCCTCCGATTCACTCCGTCTTTTATTTCTATTTTTCATATCGCACCACTTCTTATTTAATTAATTAATTATTATCGTATCATTCCTTTATTTATTTTATATCTCCGTTATGTCCATATTAGTACTTAAACACCCCCAGCCTAGCAGGGATCCCCATCCTTTCCTCTTTGGATCCCCTGCTAGGTAAGTCACTTGTAGATATCTTTTCTGAAATATTATTAACTTTGGATCCCCTGCTAGCTTGACTAAGTCAGCGTCGCAGTTGCCCTAACATTGACCTTCTCTGGAGTGTTGTGACCCAAACAATCGAGTTTAAAGATATTTGTGAAATCTTTATGCAAGTCCAATGAACAACTTTCATGGGCCTCTGGTATGCACATGCCATGCCAGTGTCATGTGTACATAAGCAGTGACATCGACATAAGACTTAAACAAAGACAAGATGTCTATCACTGACGTCCCAAGGAGAGAGACAGCGAAAGGGTACAAAAGATGAGTCTGCACAGATTCACATTCGTCCCTTCGCTCACTGTCTCTCCCAGGTATGATTCCCAGGTTTCATACTTCCTCGTAGTTTCCCTTCACTCACAGTTTCTCACAGAGACTGATTTTGTAGTACCAGAGACTAGTTTATTCAACACCCACCCACCCACCCACTTCCTTCATCAGAAAAAGTCCACCCGTCTGGCATGTCTGGCAGGTCTGGCAGGTTTACTGCCAGAAATCCTCATCATCCCATTTTTCCTCAGAATTTTTTTCATAGCCACAATTATATGATTTATATCATAAATGCTCAGAATTTACATTTCATCAGACATTGGTCAGACAGGTAACCTTATTGCTATAAAATGCTTCCCTCCAGAAAACACCAAGTTTGTTCAAACTCCGACACATGTGACTTTGTTGATTGATGTTCAACATTCTCCGCCTTGGTCTCTTTATCTCTTACCATCATCATCTACCTCTGCCCCGCCGCATCTCACTATCATGACACACAAAGTAGTGTCGTCATGTTAACCACAAGAGCCCACAACTAGTTAGAAAGTGACTGGTACGTCTCTCAGCCTTTATATCATATTTGAACTCATCATCCACCACAACTTGAACACTCAAGGTACCATGCAATGGTAAGGTGACTACCCCTACCACCACCACGGCAACTGTGATCATGACAAACCACAACGGCAGTGACCGGGACCAGGATGGTGATTAGGACGGCAACATCGTCCCCAAATCATGAGGTAAGCTGTTGCTGCCTCTTGGTTTTCTCACACCCCACCCTCACACTGCACCCTGTCCAGCACAACCTCACCTCGAGTGTGATGTACCACCTTTGTTGCTAAATTCTAATCCACACAGACAATTGCAACCAGGGCATCAACAACACAGACAACAACGCCAGCATGGGGATGATAAATCACAATCAGGTATGTAGTAAACGTTCCCATTTGTTGCTGCAAGTCAATGCCTCTTTAACTACTAACTCGAAATTCCTTTCCTCCTTGCAGATCATGCATGATGATGCTGCTCCTGTTCTGCTCTCCGACGCTGGCAGTGCTGTGATGGTAAGTAATTGGGCTCCCCTTAGATTCCAACACCCAGCTCACCATTCTCTGTCCCGATTGTAGTTATATATGCCACATTATGACGGTATGTTATTAGCCATGTACCTTGTCAGTCGCACACATCTCCCTATGTAAATTGTAATCAATATCTACTGTGCTAGTATAATGCATTTATTTGACATCACCCAAAAACTGTCCTGAAAACTGTATTCCCGGTGATGAAATGACAAGCTGACAAGCTTATGACACACCTGGGTCAGAAAATATTAATGTTGCCAGAAAACTTTCCAGTGTCAGAATCCATTTCTGGAGTGTGAAAGTTTTATGGCGTTGGGAGTGTCATTATGTCGCCATACCAAATATGGCAGTCTGGTGACGTCTGGTTCGTCTGGCGCCAGACGAGCCAGACGGATGGAGGTTTGCTGATGTTCCTTCTATCATGTATCTTTGCTAGTACCAGCTGTACCTAGTTAGAGATATAAAAGACCTTAGACCGGTTTGGTGGCTCTTAGTGCTCATTTTCTTTTGGTGGCAACACCCTTAAGTTGCATACACCCCTTGAGTGTTTGTTTGACTAAACTTCACTAAAGGGGATCGCCGTGATCGTTGGACTTCTGGAAAGAAAGGTTCTAGTTGTTGCGCAATTCCTGAAAGGTAGGAAGCAACTGATTTAGGGTTGATGTGGTGGGACATGTAGACAGTGAAGAAAGACAGGGTTTTGGGTGATGGATCTACGGGCATACTGTGGATCTGGACAAATGTTAAATAAGAGTTTAATGTGGAATTGTATGATTTTAGAGTTGTCATGTCAATTGCTTGACCAAGGGCAATGGCTTGTTCTTGGAGGAGCTGGTCTCTAGACCAGGCAACATGCTGGGGCTGTCTAGATGGGATCGTGGAAGAGATCATACTGCTGACCCCACCAGGCCAGGGGGATGGAAAGTGAAGAATCTAAGAGCCAGTTCATGGAAGAGAGCTACTGAGAATTTAACTTGTGACTAGTGTTTGGAAGTCCAGTTGCAGGACTGGAAAAAGACTGCAAAAAGACCAGACCAGCAGTCCGGTTTTTTGGTTTTTGAAAAGCAAAGACTGGAAAAAGACTGGTCTTCAGTCCTAGGACCGGTCTGAACCAATGGTTTTGTAGCCCTTATTTTTCCCTTTCGAATGACATAAAGACCATATTTATTGGTCAAATATTCACTGAGAAAAAAATAAAACAGTAAAAATGTACACAAAATAGTAGGAAACAAATAATATCATCATAAAATTGTCAATTCCTAACGGAATTTAACGTTCTTGGGCTTATTCTAAAGATATAGATCATATCTACATATTTGTCTGATGTTATATATGAAGATATGACCAGTATCGTGCACCAATACTGATTGGTAGCATGAGAAGAAAACTTAAAAGTTGCCATCATGAAAATAAGCGGACTTTGAATTCACTTACCTATTTTGGAAGCAGCCCTGAATTGTGTTCCTGGTCAATAAAATCATTCATTCAACATTATCATCCTCATTGCTCATCATATTCGCAATGTCTCACACTATGCTGTCTATCATTTACACTATCAACATGCTTCTAAACATCTACCATCTGTTTGTTCCTTGGCTAGCTATTCAACAAAGCGATCAATCTACTATTTGCATCAGTCATCAGCTCGCATTTGATCGTATCTTTGGTCCATCATTTCAAGAACACCTCTTTATGGACGCATCAGCTACATCTCTCATTATGTAAAAGGCTTTGTCATTGTTGTGGCTATGGACCCACAAGTCTTCCCCTCAGCTATCTACCTTGCCATACCTTGCCCCTGGATCGCACTCAGTCCCCTATCCTCAATTATCTACCTCTTATCTTATCATTCACTGCCAAAACCATCATTCACATGGTACATGAAGCCTTCCCACCCTCTTTATGACAACTTAGGAAGTCCAGGAGGATCATGACTAAGCAGGAATTGCAGATGAATCAGCAGCAGAGGATTATTCTCACAGTGTGTCAAGTGCTATCAAGGCTGCGCAACATGGGATCATGGGCAAGTAGTATTTTATCGGGAACAAGGCTGCGCCTTTCAAGTGTTGACTCAGGACCTTTCACATTTTTGACATGACCACATGCCTATGGAGTTGATATATTTTTGCTATTGGACTATTGTTAAGTCTAAACAAGGGGATAACGTCGGAGTAACTCCAGATTGGATGGAATGGTGATGTACCTGCAGTGGGATCAGACCGCAAGTAGTAAAGTAGTTTGTGGGGTTAATGTAGATTTCCTCGATAGAGTTTTAGAAGAGTTCGCAATATTGAACCCCGTAAAAGTTGCTGGAGTAGCGGAATGGCCAATTCCGACAAACAAAAAGGAAGTCCAGTCATTTCTAGGCTTTACCAACTTTTACCGAAGGTTCATCCAAGACTTTTCTCATCACACCCATCCCTTGTTTGATCTCACTAAAAGTGACGTTAAATGGAGATGGAATATGGAAGAGCAGTTGGCGTTTGATTCTCTCAAAAACCATCACTTCAACCCCGATTCTAGCCTCTCTGGACAACTCCAGGCCATTTCGCATCGAAGCAGACAGTTCCGACTTTGCAACCGGAGCCGTACTCTCCCAACAATCCCTCAATAATGAGAAATGGCACCCAGTCGCGTTCCTGTCTAAATCCTTGTCTCCGGTCGAGTGGAACTACGAGATCCACGACAAAGAGATGCTAGCAATCATCCGAGCCCTAGAAGAGTGGAGACACTTCTTCGAAGGAGTGGAACACAACTGCGAGATCTGGACTGATCACAAGAACTTGGAATACTTCATGACAGCCAAAAAGCTCAATTGGAGACAAGCCCGTTGGTCATTGTTCCTAGCCCGGTTTGATTTCCTCATGCACCACAGACCAGGCAAAAGCATGGGAAAACCGGATGCCTTGTCCAGACGAGCGGATCATGGAACCGGAACTGGTGACAATGACAACATCACACTCCTAACTCCAGGCTTTTTCGCGATTCGGGCCTTAGAAGGACTGGAAGTCATAGGAGAAGAACGAGACATCTTGAAAGACATCCGGAAGGGCACCCGGGAAGGTGTAAAAGAAGAGGCCATAGCTAAAGTGGTAAAGGAGTTGAAAACCACTCACACACAATCCGTCCGATGGGCAGAATGGTCTCATGACAACGACATCCTCTCCTTCCAAGGAAAAATCTACGTTCCGGACATGTTTGACTTGCAAAGACAGATTGTATCCCTCTGCCATGACACCCTAATTGCTGGGCATCTGGGGAGATGGAAGACCCTTGAACTCGTATCCCGAAACTATTGGTGGCCACAGATGTCCCAATATATTGGAAAATATGCCTCAACCTGTGACCTGTGTCTTCAGACTAAGGCTCAAAGACACCACCCAGTCAGTGAACTCCATCCCCTCCCGATTCTGAACGCTCCATGGGACACAATCAGTGTGGACTTCATAGTGGAACTTCCAGAGTCTTCAGGATACGACTCGGTAATGGTAGTAGTTGATTCGGTCACCAAACGAGCTCATTTTGCACCAACCCTTACTACCACCTCCGTGTCCGGAACTGCCAGCCTTTATATCCAACATGTCTGGAAACATCATGGACTACCCTGGACAGTGGTATCAGACAGAGGACCACAGTTCGTAGCGGAATTCACGTGTGAGCTCTACCGGATCCTTGGAATTAAGTTAGCAGCCACTACCGCCTATCATCCGCAAGGAGACGGCCAGATGGAACGAGTAAATCAGGAACTGGAACAGTATCTCTGACTCTTTACAAACCAGCGACAAACCAATTGGGCTGAACTCCTTCCCCTTGCGGAATTCCAGTACAATAATCATGTCCACTCCGCCACACAGCACCTACCTTTCCTCCTAGACTCCGGATGAATCCCCCGAATGGGTTTTGAACCGAACCAACCGGAATCCCAAATGGAGTCCGTTAATGAATTCACAGAACAAATGCGGAACACCCTAGATGAAGTGAAAGCAGCACTGGTCAAGTCTAAAGACAACATGGCAAGATATTATAATCAGAAAAGGACTTTGGCACTGGAATACAAACTGGGAGACAAAGTATACCTGGATGCCAGCGACATACAAACAACGAGACCATCCAGGAAATTGTCCCATCGGCACCTAGGCCCCTTTCCGATTGAAGAACGAGTCGGCAACAACGCTTACCAACTCCAACTTCCCTTGTCCATGAAATGACTCCATCCGGTCTTCAACATGGTCAAACTGAACCCAGCCCCGATAGACCCGATCCCTGGAAGACACATTCTGACTCCTCCACTTCCGTAAATTATTGATGGAGAAGAGGAATGGGTCGTCAAGGAAATCCTCGACAGCAGAGTTATAAACAGGAGGTTCTGATACCTCGTGAAGTGGCAAGACTTTGGAATTGAACATAACACCTGGGAGCCTCAGGAAAACATACACGCCCCCAAATTAGTCACGGAATTCCACAAGGAGTACCCCAGAGCTCCTAAGCACATCAGGATGGCCAAATTCGAACAGTTTCCTTTCGTGCCGGGATGTCACCTACCGAAGGGGGGGATGGATGTTAGGGGACACCCGACTTTAACCCAAACCTCAACTTTAGAATCATACACCCCGCTTTTCCGACGACCTCCAACCTTCCATCCAACTCCACTTCTGTCACCGGTTTACCCCAGAACCCTGTAGTTCTGCTCCGACTCCGATCCTCCAATTCACTCCATCTTTTATTTCTATTTTTCATATCACACCACTTCTTATTTAATTAATTAATTATTATCATATCATTCCTTTATTTATTTTATATCTCTGTTATGTCCATATTAGTACTTAAACACCCCCAGCCTAGCAGGGATCCCCATCCTTTCCTCTTTGGATCCCCTGCTAGGTAAGTCACTTGTAGATATCTTTTCTGAAATATTATTAACTTTGGATCTCCTGCTAGCTTGACTAAGTCAGCGTTGCAGTTGCCCTAACACAAAGTATGCAAAGTAGCTTAAAGAATGAGACTATTGACTTAGAATGTTGCTACAAAGTTTATGGGATCAAAACTCTGGCCGTCTCTTGTTCACTATGCCTCCTACTTACTATGGATACTTAATACAAGAGTTGTAAACTAACCAGGTGCGGATATGCAAAACAGTAATGTAAAATTGAGCTAAAGTGAAGTCACATTGACCCAGTAGTTTGGTAACAAAGGAATAGGAGACAAAGTAAAAATAAAGGTGATGAGTAAGGAGGTCAGTTGAATGACCTCCTGTTTCGAAAGAATGATAAAATATATATATGGAAAGATGAAATAAAGTCAATGCAAAACAACACGGACCATAATAAAACCAATGCAAAGGATGCACGGAGAGGTAAGGAATGCGTATGTGAACCGTGAAAGACCACGAGATTAGATAGTGGCTGTGCAAAGATGTGGCTGCAAAGGAGTGTATATGGCTAAGTCCACTGTGGCTAGTGAGAGCTGTAGATATGTTGAAGTATGAAGTGTGAAGAGGAATGAGGGTGCTTTGGATAGTTATGAGGGTTGTAGAGGTGATGTGCGAGACCTGTGTGAAGAGTAGGTGATATTGTAGGACATGTGAATGATAGTGCAAGGGTTACTGACAACTGCGGCCGAGAGCGCAAGTGATAAAGGTAACCGCGAGGTATCTGTGAGTGTCTGCAAAGTTGTTAAATTGCAAAAATAACCTGTTTACAAACCTAAAGGTTATATGGATTCTATTAATGGAACCGGAACAAGTAACAGAAAGGACTTTGGCCTCAGCATATGTGCTGGGCCACCCAGCTCCTACAATGTCCTGATTTCGGAACTGGAAGAGAACAGAAAGATGGAAGACCTCAGTGACTTAGAGGATGAACAAGAGGAGGAAACTAAGTTGATATTCGAACTGAGGAATACATACAAGTTCAGGTACTTAAATAATAAAAGGAATAGCATCCAAAATATAAAAGATAAATATAAAGTGCTGTGTTCTGCTCCCGGAAAGTCCTGCATTCTTGGGTGAATAATCCATAGCAGGTGTGCTGACTGATAATGGGAAAGTGATGACAAAGAAATAGTTGTTATGGCAAAGGTGTGGTAATGGGTTTGGAGTATCGTCGGAAGAGCTGGAATGATATGGAGAAGTCTTGGAGTTGGACATAGGAGGAGTAGATCTGGAAACAAGGGAAGGCACTGGAACAGAGTATGGAGTACCGGAGACAACTCCAACAGAGCTGGACCAGAGTCACGTATAATGGAATGTAACAACTATGTACACTGCCTTCTTTTCTCCTCTCTCACACTTTGACACTTTACAGATTTTTTTATTGTTCCTTCTTCTTTTCCATTGTTCTTTTCTTCTCGTAGCTGTCCTCTCTTTATCTTTCTTCCTTTGACAGTGCATACTTCTTTCTTTTTATTGTTCTACATAGCCTCATCCTTAGGGTATAAATACTGCTCTTTTGTACCAGGATAGGTAGTTCCTTCCAATTCATTCTTACTCCAACAGTCATCTTCTCAGTGGAATTCCAGTGAATTCCTCCCTCTAAGTTCGCTTTTTCAGTCCTTTACTGTCAACCTACTGTCAACTGCTATAGTCTTACTGAAGACTCTTTCTCATTCATCCTCATCCTCCTCATCTCTATTCTCACCCCCTACCTCTGTGTGTTACAAGTCAAGGTTACACCTTCCCTAAATGAACAACAGGAAGACTCTTGACCTAAAGACTGGTCCACCTCTCTGGTTGGTGTTATATAACAACACAAACAACAATTTATACTGGTATTTGTCAAAAGTCCAGTCCTGGACAGTCTTGGACCAGTGTTAAGTTTGAGAACTCTATTCCGGAGTATCGGACGGAGTTTGATCGGAACAGAACCATGGAACAGAAAAGGACTATAGCCTCAGCATATATGCTGTGCTACCCTAAACCTTCACATCCTAATTTCAGAGTAAGAACGGAACAGAGTGGAACCAGAAGTTGTGGGAACTTAGAAGAAGAATAGGAGGAGGAAACTAAGTTGATATTTGAACTGAGGAAAACATACAAGTTTCGAGTACTTAAATAATAAAAAGAATAGCATCCAAAATATAAAAGATAAATATAAAGTGCTGCGTTCTGCTCCCGGAAAGTCCTGCATTCTTGGGGTGAATAATCCATAGCTGGTGTGCTGACTGATAGTGGGAAAGTGATGACAAAGAAATAGTTGTTATCGCAAAGGTGTGGTAATGGGTTTGGAGTATCCTCAGAAGAGTCGGAATGATATGGAGAAGTCTCGGAGTTGGACGTAGGAGGAGTAGAACCAGAAACAAGGGAGAGTACTGGAACGGAGTACAGACTACCAGAAACAACTCCAACGGAGTTGGACCGGAGTAACATATAACAGAATGTAACAACCAGGACTGGTCCAGGACTGCAAAAAACCGATGTGGACTGGTCCCAATCGGTCCAGTCCAGTCTTTTGACCTCCTAGAAGCTTAGTGGACCGGTTGCAGTCCTGGTCCTGTCCAAAAATACCAAAAAACCAGACTGGACCAGACTTCCAAACACTACTTGTGACAAGGTGTCAGTGACAACATTCTTGGTGCCCGGGATGTAGAGGACACAGAGGCTGTAGTCATTGTGAAGGATGATGTCTACCACATCCTTGAGAAGGTGGTTATAAGGAGGAAGGGACCAATATGATTGAAAAATGTTGACAGTGTTGGAATTGTCAGTGTAGATGATGATGTGTGAACCTTGAGGTGCTTTCTTTAGAACGTCAGTCAGGGCTGAGAGTACACACAGACTTTCGAAATAGAAGATGTATTTGGTAGGGACATTGACTGGAGTAGGGGCATAGAAACCTGTTTTGTTGGCTGGATACCAAAATCCAAGGCCATCTGGACATGTGTCACAGAAAATGGTGAAGTCAGCAACACTTGGGTCCCAATGGATTGATTTTAGGAGATGTACACCTGCAGACGCTTCAAGGTGGTGGATAGCCCACATGAAGTCACCACGAATAGTGTTATTAACATAGATCCTCTGGCATCTAACAGTCACAATTTACAAGTAACACTGTAACCATGATAGTAGTGTGATGATACTGTCCTCTTTCAATCAATTCAGCAGCCACCGTTGTGCATTATGCACCTGCCAAAATTTTAGTTTCAGCACCCCTCAGAAATTGCCATGACACCTATCTTGTCCAACAGGTAGTATGTTGACTTTCACACATTTTAAGCAAAAATTTTGTGTAGTGCTCATTCAGTGTTAGTTATTACAATCTGCAAAGAATGAATGTTAAATAGAACACTAAAACACTAGTGAAATTTTTTTAGCAATTTTTTGGCCCTTCATGTGCTCAAGTGAGCATTACCTCCTTTACATTTCAGTGATTCTGGATGCCCCATTACACATTACTGCCAAATTGATTGAAATGGGACATTATAACAGGGAGGCTATATTCTGGTTCTATTAGAAGTGTGCCTTTCTTTCATTTTCTGTGTTCAAAATTCAAATTGAAGATAAATGAGATAGAGTACAAATATGTGTATACTTTGATGATTGTGCCACTTCAGTCTCTTCCTATTCTCTCCTTTGTATTGATGACTCCAAGCTTCAGCTGCTCTGCCTCATTCTGCCTGCCCTGAAGATGGTATGTCTTGCTAGATTTGCCATGCTGTTCAGGGTGTCTGTATGTCCTGCACCAAGCAGCCTCTTTATCACATCCATAACTTGAACCTCCAGTTTCTCTGCCTCATTCCACCTTCCCTGATGCCTGTATGTGCCTGCTAGATTTGCCATAATGTTGAGGGTGTCTGGATGTTCTGCACCAAGCAGCTTCTTTCTCATGTCCATAACTTGAACCTCCAGCTGCTCTGCTTCATTCCACCTTCCCTGATTCCAATATGTGTGCTAGATTTGCCATACTGGTGAGGCTGTCTGGATGTTCTGCACCAAGCAGCTTCTTTGTCATATCCATAACTTGAACCTGCAGTTGCTCTGCCTCATTCCACCTTCCCTGATGCCTATATGTGCTTGCTAGATTTGCCATACTGGTGAGGGTGCTTGGATGTTCTGCACCATGCAGCTTCTTTCTCATGTCCATAACTTGAACCTCTAGTTGCTCTGCCTCATTCCACCTTCCCTGATTCCAATATGTGTGTGCTAGATTTCCCATACTGGTGAGGCTGTCTGGATGTTCTGCACCAAGCAGCCTCTTTGTCACATCCATAACTTGAACCTCCAGTTGCTCTGCCTCATTCCACCTTCCCTGATTCCTGTATGTGCTTGCTAGATTTGCTATATTTGTGAGGCTGTCTGGATGTTCTGCACCCAGCAGCCTCTTTGTCACATCCATAACTTGAACCTGCAGTGCTTCTGCCTCATTCCATCTTCCCTGATACCTGTATGTGCTTGCTAGATTTGCCATACTGATGAGGGTGTCTGGATGTTCTGCACCAAGCAGCTTTTTTCTCATGTCCACAACTTGAACCTCCAGTTGCTCAGCCTCATTCCACCTTCCCTGATGCCTGTATGTACTTGCTATATTTCCCATAATGTTGAGGGTGCTTGGATGTTCTGCACTAAGCAGCCTCTTTCTCACATTCATAACTTGAACCTGCAGTTCCTCTGCCTCATTCCATCTTCCCTGATTTCTGTATGTGCTTGCTAGATTTGCCATGCTGTTGAGGGTGTCTGGATGTCCTGCACCAAGCACCTTCTTCCTCATGTCCATAACCTGAACCCTCAGCTCCTCTGCATTGCCCCAGTCCCCATTCTCCCACATTACTAGTGCAAAATTGTCCCATTTATCATCATAGTACTCCTTGATAAGTCCTATCTCCCTTCCATGTAATTCATTAGCCTTTACATGTGGGAACATCAACCGTCGCAGGGCATAATCCTGACTCTCAAACCTCCAAGGAATTGCACAGGACAAGATTATGCTTCCCATCTCACACATTCTTTGCTGCTCAGACCTTAACATTCTCTCCCGGCTCCAGTAGTGCACCAGAGGATGAATAGACAACAATTTAGATGATTGTCCTCTTTTCATCAGGGAGAAAGAGAGAAGAACACTAACACCTTGTCCAAAGATGAAGTCATCCCAGTGACCATCATTGTCTAACTCAAGCAGAGTATGATCCAGTAATGTGGCTGCCTGAGGTAATTTTCCAGCTCTTTCACTATCAACAATATGTTTCATGGTCTCCTCAGCAGCAGATTGGAATATCTCTTTAGAAATGTTGCTATGATGAAAGAAAGCACTTATTTGAAGAATCAGGATTGCAGCCTGTGCTGCTTGTGCATCTCCAGCAGTGGAATGTCCACCAGCCCTCCTTTCTATCTCTTTGAAAGAAAGATCCCAAGTCCCATACACTGTTCTATCATACTTTGATGCTCCTGTGAATGTAGCATCTGACATAAGTGCATGACGATGTACTGAGAATTGTCTCAGATATTTATCAATATCACATTTCCCAGCCTCAATGTAGGCCCCAGCATGATTAACAGCAAGAGGAATGCACCCAAGTTCAGTCACAATCTTTTTGGCATCTTGTACATGCTCAGGCAATGGCTCCAAACAGCCAGCCTTAAGAAGTAGAGTTATAGCATCTGCCTCCTCCATTTCATGGATCTCAATTTTGTTCTCAAATGATACAATCCTTCCCATGGATCCATTTCTGCTAGTAACCAGAATATTACCTCTGTCTCCTGGAGGGAAGAACTTGGCCACCACCTCTGGAGGAGGATCATCAGCATTATCAAACACAATCAACCATTCTTCTTGGAGAGATGATATCCACTGGAGGATAGACTCAACTGAGCCATCCATCCCAGGACCTTGTGCAGCAGAAAGGGTAAATATGCTCTTGAGAGACATTCCAATGCTCTCCTGAGAGGAGGCATCAATCCAGAACACATATGAAAAACTAACAAGAAATGAATCCAGTGTTGTGAATGGAAAGTAAGAATCCTTACTTGTCAGACATTTTTTCTATGAATTTGAGACAAATCTGTGTCTTTCCAATTCCTCCCAATCCCCAGAGGAGACATGAGCACCTTGACATCAGTCTACTATTACCATGATGAACAAAAATCTTTTGAAGTTTATCAAGTACATCTTGCCGTCCAGTAAAGATTGGACTGGAGTTGGGTTTTTGAGTCACAAGGATATTCATCTGCCTTTCACCGCTATTGGCAGGCAGACTAATGTTCTGTATGTACAATTATTGCTGGATTATACCCACAACCTACGAGAAAGACTCACGAAAGTGCCGCCAGTGATAAGGATATTCTGGGCATTCGCAAAGACACCCAAGACAGATTGTTGAGCCTGCTGATCATCAGCGAAAGCTGAGAACACCTGGTGTAACCAACTCACGGAGGGATTTTGTTCGGATTCAGTGGATCTCAAGTTAGCTTGCATTACGGCATCAGACGAGGAGGGCGAATTTCCTTCTGGACGGGCTACAGGTGTAACCGCCAAAGCGGAAACTGAAGTGGAGACTTGAAGTCCATGCGTAGTCTGATCGAAGATGACGATTGAGTAATTATGGATGTGATGGGGTAAGTTGAACACTCACATGAACGCCAGTGTCTGGAACGCTTACAGGAGCAAGATCATCCAGTACCAGAGCAGAAGCCGAAGTAGAGACTGGGAGGTCATGTGCAATCTGATGGATGACGATGATTAAATACTTGAGGATACGATGCGCGAAGTTGAGCGCTCACAGTAACGCCAGCGACTTGAATAACTTGTGCGCTTGCAGCAGCAGCAGCGCTGGCGGGAACGGATGGCATGGAGTCAACAGTGCTCGTTATGATTGTCGATGTCGAATTTGCTGGTTTAGGGGTTGAACCCAGAGCATCGTCGATGGTCAGAGATGAAGGTTTTGGTTTCTTGGGCTTCACAAATTTGTTGAAAATGCGCTTCATATTGTTGAATTATGAGAAGTGGGTGGTGAGTACTTGAGCGGTGATGGTGGTCGATAAGAAAGAAGCGCCAGATTACATAACCAGCATATCAACAATGGTTACCGGTTACAACTTGTACGCATCGTCTCCCATTTATATGGAGTCCAGAGGCAGCATACTCCAGCACTCACATCACTTATTCTGACCGGCAGTGCTTGGGCCAATCTTCTATCAAGGTGCTTCCTCCTCATCTGTATTGCGACAACATCATGATCGCCAGTCAGAATGCCTTGGCCATCGGACGAAACTCGAGTTTTTCGCCTCCCCACCTCCGAGTGCAAACCCCTCTCTCCCTCAATGGTACATAAATTAATAAGAAAACAATCCTTGATTGAGTACCTCTGTTAAATTCGCAGCTTGCACGCGATGATCAAGAACTCCAAGAACTGTTCGCAAAAGGTCCGCGTTCTAGAAGTCCGACCAATAGACACCTATTCTTCGGTTACTTGGAATCTAAAGCAGATTTTGATTAACCAATGTAGTAGCTCTGCATGTCTGCTCGTTGGATTTTTCGAGGTCTAGTTAGACTCCAACTCATCTACTCAGATCGCCAAACAAGAAAAAATGGAATATGTTGAAAAAGAATAGCGGCCCGTGGATATGATAACGAACATACCAATTTAAAAAAATTATTGGTTAACGACTCATTCAATCACAGAATGAAGATTTTTATCTATAGTTATCTGGGTTTCCTTCTCCCAATGGCGAGCAGCCCCACTTTACCTTTTTTCCTCGCATCGCATCAAGTCCTTTTGTTCATATCAAGTCAAATACTATCTAGGTTGCATGGAATATGATTGGAGGTGCATTCGCAGCTACTGCTCCTGGTATACCGTCTTCCTTGGGTAGTGTTTCTTGATATGATAATTCCATCTCGCAGCTTTGATCTGTAGGACCTGGGAGTCATCAGGAAAACGTCTGGATTGCGGCTTCTTTGAGGTCTTTGTGAAGACACAAAGATATCCAAGACTGAAAGACACTGCGTCTTTGCCAGGTAAGAACCATGGTCTCGAAAGGACACTGGTTGTCTTTGAAAGACCACACGATAGACATGGTAAGGATGTATAACAAGATTTGAGAGTGTGTAGAAATACTTACATGCATCGTTGCTAGGGATCCCCGTGCATTGCTGTGGAGATTGCGATGTTGGCAATAAGTGGAGCATATGGTGGGCAGAGCGTCATCTGAGGGTCATCAGGCAGGCTTGTTAAGGAGTTAGACGAAGGATAGTAGGAGGTACGAAGCTTGTTAGAAGAAAACTTATCCTACACGATGAGAGGCAGCCTCCTTTACAACCCAAACCCATCCAGGTCGTCAGCACTCTGGCTGAGTGTCAGAGTCATGCCGGTGGACATATGGGTCGGCGTCGCGCTATTGACGAATTGTGGAGACTGGCAAGTACGAGATTTGTACAAAATACAAAAGGTTAGGCTTACTTCACCTGCAGAACATCACCGCTGCTCCCGAGCTGCTCCATGCCTTCAATGGCTGCAGGTCATAGGTCTATTTTAGGGAAGCATTTATGAGGTTTAATTACATGCCAGGGTTACTAAGCGAAACCCAACAAGTCCTACGGCACGACAACAAACTTATCAACCATCCATACACGGATGCCCTGTCGAACCTCGAGCACCTCCTCCGTCCCACCTTCTCGAAATTTCCCCTTGCTTCCATCGAAAATGCCGCTAATGAAGGTTATTCGTTAAAGGTTTCCTTGGTCAGCGGAAAATGAAGCCTATTACGTCCTTCAACTTCGAATCTTTGATGAAGAAAGGGCGCGTATGGTGGAAGGACGGAAGGGGTTTGAGGCCGCAAACCGGAACTCAAGTGTTCGAGTTCCGTTTGAGGAAACAGGGCGTCGATGTGGGTTACAGTATGGATCTGGATAGAATTTGTACAATAACCTGGACGGCGATGAAGTGGGTTCGCGGGAGCCTGGCACGTGTTTCGTTCGTGCTAATGTAGTATATCAAAATTTCAAGGGTATTGTTGAATGATAGGGCTGTTTGGACGGAACACGGGAAGCCTGTTGATTTGTTACTGATAATAGACTCGGATTTGAAGGTGTCGAGACTCAGGGCTGGACACAGCGAGCCTGGGATCAAAAATCTAAATCAGTTGTTAGTTGTAAATTTGTTTGAGCGAAGAATGAATGCTTTACCATCAAGAACCTAGCAGAACACCAAATACAGATAACAACAACCACAGCCTTTGAAGAATGAGAATTATCAATAAAAAAAAACACTAAGAATGTTTATAAAAGCCTACTTTACAAGTTCGTCCAACAAGGGTGTGAGTACCGCTTTGCGAGCAGCGAAGGTGCATGGCTGGAAGAAAAAAAATGTTAGTGTAAGCCCGGGATGTATAAAGAATAGACGAACCTGGTAGATGGGCACATGGGCATTCCATTCCATTCCTGCGCTTGCTCTCGTCGCTCGCTTTTCAGCGATGTGACATGGTTAGTCAATTTGCACGCGTTGTCATTGTTCTTGATATGTGAAAGGTTGCGCTCATGGGTCCATCACTGTATGTACAACTAAGAGAAGCCGGCTAGATAAAGGACGATCTTAGTTAGTGTGGATTGGTCCAATAAAGAGGGACGAACCTGGGAGGTAATCCTTTCACAATATATAGCTTGACCAGAATTGAGTCTCTTCATGTAGTCGTCGTCGATGATGATGCTCGACAACGATAATTGAGATGCCATTTACGTGTCACGAGTCACGACATGGCAAGGAATCTGAGAGGGACAGTCGTCAGGTAAGAAACCAAAATCAAATAAAAAAGTACTTACCTTCAGTAACGATTATTCGAAACGAAGGCCAGGATTGGTTGCACTGTTGCACAATGCACATACGGTGACCGGTCGTCAGCAGCAGCATGGTGATTTTGAGTTGACTAGGCGCCAGCAACAACAACGGTGGATGGGAACGCCGTTACGCCGTTTTTATCGAAGTTACAGGTGCTACTGATGACCGAGGAGCGTCTCCGCCACTTCGTAGTAGTCAACGAAGTTTTGATGTTAGTATGTAAACTTGAAATTTTCACCAACGCGGCTCCCTCACCTTTTCGACAGCGAGAATTATGCTGGACACTGTGTGTACGTGCATGGTGTCTAACAATACACGCAATGGTAATTGCGAAATATTTCTATGCTGAGTACAATCCATGTTTAGAATAGGGTCAACGGATGGTCGTTCTCAATTCGACATACACTGGCTTTGGTAATAACTCTGCGGTATTGCACGTCTCACAGATGCCTCCTAACCCTGCTATTCTCGCTCCTGGACCAGTTCTCTTGTTTGTTGTTTCGTTCTTCTTGATCCTTGTGATCGCCTTTCTCTGATTCGGCCATCAAGCTATTTTTTCTACGTTCTTTTTTACCATGAGATTGCCACCGACACTCTATCACATGCACGACTGTAATTATTCAGGACCACTCTATGAATATAACGCATTGGAAAAAGACCGCAGAACTCTTCATAATCTTCTAGGTAATCAAGCGGATGAAAGTAAGGTTCCTTTGATCAAAGCAGCAACGTGTCCATTCGTTTCGTAATCTGACTACAAAGCGATGCTTGCCAAAAATTTTGTCTCACGTCTTCCCCAGTATTGTCATGCCACCGGTACCAGTGAAGACGAAGGTTTCGACTACGAAAGACCAATATCAACATTACATTCCAAGATTTATTTTGCGATATTTTCAGAGTGGCACACCTCCATCATTGTACGTAGCTCACTCACTGGCAAGATGATCGGCAAACACTTATTGGTGGGTATACAGGACGAAACGACAACGAACGAAATCATTCCGCAAAGCCCATAAGACAGGCGTAGATACAGAAAGCATTTTCTACTACGATGTTACAATGGGAGTTCTCCAAATCCGCCCGGTCGCAAGGGTATACGGTAGAACCAACCTATACCGCGACATGTCAGACCTGTACGACGTCGACCACCTCGAAGCAAAATTTTCTCGATTAGAAAACGACGCTTCAGTTGTTATAAAATCCATTCACGCCTCTATACATTCCCACAAATTCACCACGACGAGGAAAGAGCTCGCGCTACTGCGAAAGTTCATCTTTCTGATGCACTATCGCAATGACGCGGTCTCTAACACGTATTTCCAGGAAGACCATCCAGAAAACGCTCCACTTGTCGATTGGATACGAAAAGTGAAAAAAACTCGCGGTTTGGAAACGGACCATGACGTTTGGCTTCACGGGTTGAAATACTATCTGGAAACACCGCATCATACTATAGTTGCAACTGCGGAATGGGTTCGAGAGGAGGTTGGGGATCACAGATTTCAAGAAATGTTGAGGAGCCGCGTCGCATTGGATATGGAGGATTGGTATGCCATCGACTATGAAACATTGGCTAATTACTTCTTCCTCGGTATTTGGGAGGCAGCGGACGACTCAGAATTCGTTTTGAGCGGAAACGGATTTGGCCTTTGGGAAGGCCTGATCGATGGCGATCCCGGGGCTCATAGGTTATATATCGTGAGCCCCAGGATCGCGATTGTCCTGCGTCGTACTCTACTTCATAATGCACATCCGAACGATCCTGCTATCTTATACAGCTGCCTGGCAGAGATACCAATCGCAGAAACCCACGTACAGTATGTTGACGAGAGTTCTGTTCTCTTTGTGGACGACGAGGACGTTGATCCTGAGCTCACGAAACGGGCTCGAATGTCATATAGGACATCGCAGAAAGCACAGGAAGACCGATTCACGCTAGGAATCACCAAACTCACGCGCTCGCAAACATACACGGTCAACGAAGTCTTGATGCTAAACATAAATCTTCACCAACACGGCTCTCTCAGCTTTTCGACAGCAAGAATTATGCTGGATACCGTGTGTACGTACATGATGTCCAACAATACATTTCTCGGAAGAAAAAGGTCCCTTTTTCGCCCACTACTGCTTGAATTAACCGACATTCAAAAAGACTATGTGGCCGCCTCTGCCTCTACCGCGATCTATACACCAACTGTGGACACAGACGCCGACGTTCAACTAAACATGCTACTCCGGTTCACTGTTATGAAAGCGATCGATTTTCCCTCAAATTACAACAGGGCCTATCTCATCTTCCACATGGCCACCGACGGTCCTTCACTACACAACGCCGTTTCATTCAACATTCGCAAACTATGTTTCGACGCCACATCCAAGTTGAAGTCCTTCTTGGACCCCCCTTGCTTACCTTGTATATCTAATTTATCTTCTAATAGAATCACCGAAACGTTAGCGAGAGAAGAATCCGAGTTGTTTTTCGCACTTGTTGGGTACCAGGTAGAGAAATTGGATGTAGGACGATACACCAATGATTTGTTGGGGAATATTATATATGAGGCGGCGATGATTGGGGTGACACATTGGTTGGCGGAGAACAGGTATGATATTTTGAGCGATCTTTTGTATCCATGGATGAAAATAGTTATTTAACTTGTATATAAATTAAACGATCTTGTCATTTATACAGTTGCTTGGCAGAACAGATTTGCCCCTATTGCTTTTGTCCTATCTGCGGAAAGAAGCTTACGACGAGTACAAACGACACCTCTTGCAAGATCGAGAAACAAACTATCCCATAGTCGAACATCCTACCTCCCATTCCCCCCGCTGAAGCCTCTTCACTGTTATCCGAACCAGAGACCCCATCTGGACTCGTACATGCCACGCAGAGTCTTTTCCCACAAATTCAAACGTTCAAGTTCGGCGTACTATTCGCCCAGTAGATGATGAGGCTTTACATGGGAGAATTGTTCGATGAAGAAGAAAAACAGGGATTACAACCCTAAGTACCATCATATGAGCATTCAAGTACACGAGGAAACGGAAGAAAGTTCAGAATAACCAAAAAAGCTCTAAACAACATAACAAGCATCAAACGTATCCTTCTCCATGCTCTAACCAATCCAAAGCAACCCTCGCTCTCTGAACAACAAACCTATCCTCATCCAACCCAACAGTCGAATGACCCCCTGACCCATGCGGATGACGCATCGACCCACTCCCTCCCCAACTCCCAGGCCCACCCGTACCACCAGCAGCTCCACCACCACTCCCAGAATGTCTTCCAGGACTTCTCCCACCAACAACTCCACCTCCACCTCCACTGATGAAACTCGAACCACCCCAACCACCCCCACTACCTCCTCCATATCCATGAGGATGACCATGACCAGACCACTCACACAACCGTTTCAAAGTACCTACAATCCCAGCCTCCATCATTGCCTTCTTCCTCCTTGGGTTTCTAGTCACTAGCTCAAGTATACAAGACACCGCAGGGCCTCTAACTTCCGCTTTGGCTTCTGAGAGACAAACTTGGAGAGCGGAGAGGAGATTGGGGTAGGAGAGGATCAAATCTTGTTGTTCGTGTGTTCCATTTGACATGTTAGCGAGCGCGGAGGCTGCCTGTAAGGATAGGTCAGTAAAGAGATACAAAAAAGATTACATAAGAAAATGTAAAATACCTGTATAACAACATTGTCGTTCCCAGAGCTCAGCCCAACCGTAATACGACCCAGCACTTGTATCCCAATCTCTCTAAACACCATTGCGATGCCATCTTCTGTTTCCGTCAGATTTCGCACTACATTGAATGCTTGCTCCTGTATATCCCCATCCGGATCACCCAATAACCTGAAGGAGAGAGAGAATGTGAGCAAGAAGAGATTTGACAAGGAATATCAAGACGAGAAAGCGACAAATGAAAACGTACTCAACGAGATGGGGCCATCCTACATAACTCATCACGTCCCTTTTCGTTTCCGTACTCGTCTTGCGCAATGCGTTCTTCACAGCCCAAAGGGCGCTTAACCGTAGAGAAGGATCCCCAGATTCCTTCATGATATAAATCAGTCGCGGCATCAATTTTTCTTCCAAGTATATCTGTAGCGAGGTATTTATCAGTTTTTTTTCGAGAGAAACAAGGGGCAAATGTGGGGAAAAAAAGAAAGGAATGGACTAACAGGTCTCAAAGGCGAAAAATCAGTCAAAACATTGCAAATCGCAGCAAGTGCAGCACCAATCACTCTCCTATCCTCTCCTAAACCTTTCACCACCTTCAAGTTCTTCATTTCGGCATCACTATTCCCAACAACTTCCATCGCATCGAAATCTTCTTTCACCACATCCACGCCTTCCTTTCCTTTCGTATTTGCAATCGTATTCGCATTACCCGCACCAACACCAGCACCGGCACCAGTCACACCACCTTTCTCTCCCAAATCCCTCCCAAGAACGATTTTCAAAATATCCATTCCTAACCCACTATCCACTATATTCGTTCTCAAAACTGATACAGCGCGTGCTAGGGCTCTGACACATTGACATGCGGCATATCGAGTGCCTACATGCTTCTTAACGCGTAGAGCACGTGAAATGCAAGGAAGAAGACGGAGATCGTCCGTTATCCTTCGTCGAATGTCGTCTGAGAAAAGTGATAGGGATGCGAGTGCGGTGAGAGCTGCCTAGTGGAGTGTGTTGAATGGATGAATCGATGGATAGTTTCTTTTGACCTACCTCGCGTAGACAAGAAATACTGTCGGGCTCATCTTCTTCCCACTCTGGAGGCGCCGGCTCAGGAGGACTGATTGATTGAATGAGGGCGCCCAGGTATTCTAAACATCCCCGGTCAAAAGCAGCAAGACAAAGAGCAGCATCATCGTTAACAAGATAATCTGTGACATTACAAGTTAATCCACCATGAAAAAGAGTAGAGGGAGAAGCGAAACCGTACGTAAAATGAAACAAGCTTTCGTCTTGGTTTGAGGTGTATCAACCACAGTCGTAGTCGTGTTGGTCGTACTTGAGGAAGGTAGTATAGCTAACATGCTATTCACAACATTCATTACTGTCCGAGTACAGCTTTCGTCTAAGGGAGGCTGGCGGTGATGGTGAATGCTGGAATCGCGTCCGAAGCTATGGGAAGCAGTAGCAGAGGACTGAGTAGATGAAGAGGGTGAGGTAGGATGGATGGAGATGTGGGAAGGAGATGAGGAGGAGGAAGCGCGAACGATGTTGGTTACGCTATAGAGAGATCAAAGACAGTGTTAGAGTCGAAATTAAGTAAGAAACGAAGGTTTTGACTGTAGAGCTTACCATAAGCATGCTGCCAATTGAACATCAACGGAACGCGATTTTGTAAATCCAAGAATATTGACCAGCGCAGGGGGTTCTAGAGTGATCGGGAAGTAAATAACTTATAGGTACAGTAGATAAGGGAATAGTGTATCGTGGTCGATCCAATCGAGAAACCAGTAGGAATTCCAATTACATGAGTCGTGGAAAGAGAAAGAGCGTATTCGTTTCGAAATATTAAAGCCAGGAATGTTCTTTGGTTATGGGAAAACAAACAGGCATAGTTACCCACGAGTGAAAGTAAAACTCACGATCTCTTTCTAACGATGGTTTAGCAAGCACATTCGCAAGCGTTGGGTTTTCTTTGGCCAAAGCGGCCAGCGCAGATAATACAGCATCCACCAGCTAAATACGTTGGTCAATAAGTATTCAATGACTCAGCTTTATACGTCGGTGGTGGGACTGACGAACCTTACTATCACGTTCTCTCTCGCTATCACCTAGGAGAGCAACAAGTTGCCTTGCTACCCATGGCGATGTGGTGTTGGATGAAAGGGCTGAAGTTTTCTCCCATCCACGACGTGATTTGATTTCTGGTTGTCGTTCTACTTCCGGGAGCCAGTCAGTGACAGCTCGTCGATGGGCAGTCGTTCTAACAATACTCGAGAGCATTTGTGCAGTAGATGTTGCCACCGTGAGCATATTAGATGGAAGAAGCGTTGATGGAGTTGAAGGAGTTGGTAAGAGGAGCAGCGGAAGGTAGATATCGAGGGTTTCAACCTATGAATGTAATTAACGAGCTGAAAACATGAAGGATGGAGGGTCGAACTTGAAAGAGGTATTGGAGCGCTTGTTGAGCTTCATTTCGAACGATAGAATTGTCCTGTTTCAAACCCCACAACGAAGGACCGACAATGTCGGCGATAGAGGCAGCTAGCCCACGTAAGGCACGCGAGAAGGCCGCACGAAGAACTGGAGGGTCTGCTTTTGTGAAATGAGCAATTGCATAGAGAATGGCATGGTGTGTATTTTCTTGCAAAAGTGTACTCAATGCCTCTTCTGATCCTGTATAACGATGTGTAAATCGTGTAGTCATTAGACGATAAATGCAGAGACAGACCATAGGATAAAGAAGCAATAACGTGGGCTGCTTCAATACGCAAAGAGTCCTGAGATGCTTTCGACGATAATGATGATGATACAGTATCTGCGGGGTTGAGGCAGTCAATAAGACTGGCGACGTGCATGTGAGCAGAAAGTCAAAGTTGGACGAACGAGAGCTCACGTTGTCACAAAGAGCTCATCCCTGACAAGTTGGACTTTGGCAACTGGATTCCCAATGACTGTGTTCTTGTACTTTTTCAAACTGGCGACTGTAACGGTCGGGATGGTCATCTCATTGCGCCGCTCGACGACGAAGACGATAAGGAACGTTGCCAAAAATTTGTCCAATTTTTCGACAATAATTTTGACTTTCGGTGCTTATCTGTGTCATATACGGGGAAATACACAGCCACTATTGTCACACAGTAACTCACCTCGGGTCACCATCTCACCGGAGCATCATTTGCTCTAAAGTTACATGATGTTATCGAGGTGTCATCATTTCATTGCCAGAAAAGAAACATACTTGGTGCCTGTTTCAAAATGGCGTGATCTGAGGAAGTCTGAGGACGGTTGGGCAATGAATTTTTCACTTTGTAGTCTATTCAAGTTTCCATGTTCCGCCACCCTTCAACTTGGTCTGAGCATCCTGGACCTAATGCTGCATTTAAAAAGTGGGACTATCAATATTTAAAACAGCTGTAAGTTTTTTGAACTATAACAAAATGCTGAGTTTGCGTCGAGATTTGGTCGAGATAGCTCAACGGTATGATTTTCAAAGTTGCCCTTTTATGCCCTCGCTGCTGAGAACTGATGGATATTTGAACTAGATGTAGCTCATCATTCCATTTGTGCTTGCGGCGACGGCGTTCAAGATCACAAAGGCAAATGATGAGTTCGGCAATAAGATTGAGATTGACGATGTTGATATTAAATAAACCAGCCAGGAATTTACATGGAACCCCTACCTTTTTATAACTCCCACTCACCTTTGCTCTCCTTTGCTTGGTGGTTGCTTAATTGACCTAACCAAGCGATCTGGGATCATCTGAAATACCCTCTCAATTTGAAATCATGTGTGACAGGAGTTCGGCATCTCGGCTGATGGGAACCGTTTAACTAGTATCAAACCACTATCAAATCACTACAGAGGTCATCCAGTTCTGGTACCAATTTGGTACGGATACCCCGGCAAAGGTACCGGCCAATAGTGTCCCAGTTTCAGGGAAGTATATATGGAAATTCACGGGGGCGGGAATGTAAAGTGTCCCGTTTGTTTCTTTATTGGGCGACTTTCCATAAGGCTAACTCGAATTTCCAACTCAAAAAGGTCTCTATAAGAACAACCCTTACTTTTTTAAGACTCGTTACGAAATCATGGCCTTTCCCCCACTCTTTACGCACTTCTTTGGAATAGTGCTCCAATCCATTTGCTTTGGTAAGAATCGTCTAACAACAGGCATTTGGTTCAGACAACTGACTTTCATAGGTATCTATTGCGTGATATTCACCTTATACTTGCGAATCCAACTCAACAGACCGGAGCGATGGAAAGGTCTACTCCTCTACGCGCTGGCTCTGAATTTTATTCTGTGCACGGCGTACTTCATCATTGAAATAGTCCATGTCCAGTTTTTCATTGATGTAAGTCATATACAACTCATATATCGTTCACATGTCTATGGGCTCCAAATAACCCCTGAGCGGCGTTCAGCTGACTTTCTTCCTAGATCGTCGTGCTGGGCGGGGATCCCTTCTTGTGGGGCAGTTCGGCCTGGCTGAACGTCTCAGCTGATGCACTATATATCGCCATCGACTTCATTTCACAAGCAATATTGGTGGGCGCCCCTTATTACATGGGATTCAGTCTCCACTCAATTTTTTTCACTTGTAAATGAAGTTCTACCGATGTTGGGTCATGTGGCGCCAACTATGGGTTTTGGTTGTCCCAGCCATTATATCAATTGCGTTTTTAGGTGCTAATCTACCAAAATTTAAAAATGATTCTCCAGCTAACTTTACCTCTAGTTGTCTCATTGATGACCATCGGTGTCCTGATAAAAGCTCCAGGCTTCAATACAGAGGACGGCCCTCAAGTTCCCGATTGGTTCCTTGACGCAGTTGTGTCATTCTTCACCCTGTCATTGGTTGTCAACGCTCTCCTCACTGGTCTCATCGTGTACAAAATCCTCAGCGTTTACCGCGACATCCGGGGATTCAAGTCTCCATTCGTCTTGGGACAAGGACCAAATAATCTTTCCCCCCTCATATCGATATTGATCGAATCAGGCATGATAACATTTATCACGCAACTCATACAGACCATAATGTATAAGATCAATCCTGAGGCATTCCAATTAGTTGCTGGCTCTGTGGTGATGCTTTATGTAAGGATTTCGTTGTCGACTTTATTTCGTGTATTGATCGTATTCGTCTACTACACAGGGAATTTCGACGACAGTTGTCCTTGTGCGTGTCGAGATGGGCTCTTCCACCAGTAAATTAAGGACAGCACATTCGTCGCGTGCCATACAATTTGCACCATTCGCATCGACCCATCAGACCACCATTATTGACGTTCCGGAAGGCGGTCAGACGGACTCGCATTCAGGTTCAGAGATGAAGCTTATGCGACATGTATAATATTGATGCTGGTGGACTTAGGCCCCACCTGCATCCGGATATATACCCAGTAAAAATACTTGGTTACCTAACATTTCCAGTTGTAACTCAATCCACTCTTTTCATGCGACGATCCTAGTTGTCCCGCTTCTGAGGATCTACCACCCTTGGTCCATCTCCGTCGTATTGATTGATCCTCCTAGGGATCTTGTCAGCGGCTTCTCTGGGTGAGCAATCCACGATTGAACGTTGAACTATGGTTTTTATTCTCTTGTTGACAGCTACCTCATAGGCGTATATTGGCCGCCAATGAATTACTACCTTTGCGTTTCCCCATTCCTATTCAATTTGCATGGTCTATCTATTTTACATTCACCTCAACTCGATCGTGACTCCCAAGCCCTGCTATCGTTTTTTATATCCCCCTTAAATATCTTTAGTTGATAGTCTGATACTTCCCCAAAGCACGTAAGAGATTGTCCCATCTACCCTCATTCCAGGAGGCGATATCCTTCCACTCCTCACTGTCTTCACCCCATACAATCTTAAACCATATCAAATAGCCTGAAAGGAAAAAATCAGCCCAAGAGATCGTATCGCCCATAACAAAAGGTCCTTTTGGATCAGTCTTCGCCAAGCATTCATCGACTTTGTTCATGCCTTCTTGAAATTTGGCCCACTGCTCTATCCGCTCCCTACCAACTGGAACTACTTCCTCAAGGGGTTTTCCAAGGAAATGTTCCCTGGTTCGGCGGTAGTACTCCTCGCTACGCCGTGTTCCGAGCTTGGGAAAGATTGCGGTGATGATGAAGGGTCGTACAGGGGCAAGGCTCTCCCAAAATGCAAATTGGAAAGCATGTTGAAGAGACTCAGTTTGATATGGAAAAACACTTGGAGTGTCTGGGTAAGTTTTCTCTAGATATTCCGCGATGAGGAGTGAATCGGCGAGGTAGGTGCCAGTCGAGGGGTCATGAATTGCGGGAAGAGTGTAGTGGGGATTTCCGTTTGGCTTTTTGCCAGTAGGATTGATGCCAAGTGTCTTGCAGTGTGGTTCGATGTCAGGGTATTCAATCCATTCTGTACGATATGGAATGCCTTTGTAATTTAAGGTGAATCTGTGTTTTAACCGTTGAAGACCTGATTATTATTAGGAGGTAATGATGGTAGTAACCTAGCTTTCCAAGTGTTAGGCGACCAAGCTTTACCAGGCACCAGAGATGGGATATCATAAAATATGATCATAGTGGTTACTGTGAAAATTGCCGTGATCCGAATGTTGTCACTTGTCACCTTACAGATGGTGAGAATAATATCGTCAGAGAACAGAAAGTCTGGTTACATTATTTCATAAATAAGTAGAGAAGAGGGGCACAACAACCATAATAAGTCTACCAAAAAAAGCGAGAAACAATTCGAACGAAATGGGGAGGGGATGAGACTACTACGGTATGAGTTACATTAAATCTGGAATACGGCGATGTCATCAATGAAGGTCCAGGCAGGAGCAACCCCGCCATGGAAAGCAAGAACATCATTACCAGCCCCAACAACATTAAAAGAAAAGTATTCGTAGTTCGAGAATCCGGGATGTATAGTGGAGACGATTTCACCGTTCCAGAGGATATCCACGAAAGCGGGGGCTTCGAAGGATGGTCCGCTGAAAGCACTGGCTTGGAAGAATGTGATAGTATAGCTTTGGCCAGCAACTGTCGCGAGAGGTTGTGCCGGTGTGAGGGTTCCAGATAAAGTATCAGCTCCAGTCGCAGAGCCAAGGAGGCCAACTCCGTTGCCGGTATGGGCGTACGGAGCGAAGAAGAAGATACTCGCGTCGAGGAACCCTCCAGCTGGGCTTGTACCGATCCAGTTGGAGTAAGAATCACTGAAGCAGAAGGTGTCGCATATATTAAAACCTTCGAATCCTCCATCGACGACGTAGTTAATTCGTTTGTATCCTCGTGAGAAAGTGACTGCTAAGTCTCCTTGGCCAGTGTTGACAGCAGTGCTTTCATCTGCAACGATGAAGTACTAAGGGCATATCAGGATCTATGTACTGATGTGGAAAAGATACGTGACAAACCATGCTACAAGTATAAGTGGTAGGAATTCCGTCGACCAAAGCACGCCAGATGTTGAAATATTGGCAAGCACCACCGACTGGATCCGCTCCGCGAGTATTGCATTGCTCGGCACAGGCATTGACGTCGTACCTGTCAAGGAAGACAAAACCCATATACTAGCAATACCAACAATATCAACAATACATAGTATAACAAAGGGTAATGAAGCTTACTCCTGGCGCATTGTTGGCTCCATTAGTCGGACCAAAGACAAGCTCGTAACCGGAAGGATCGGCTGGGTCAACAAGAGTCTTGGCGGAATAACCACTGCTCTGCTGTATGAAGGTCAAAGGAGCCGGAAGCGGTTCGGATTGTTGACCGCCAAAGTTGGTTTTCTCCGCAGCAGTGTGAATATCAGCATAGAGCACGCATTTCAAATTGGATTGCTCGTTAAAGACAAAATCGAGGAGTTCGTTATTGAATTCATAATATATATTGGCGAAGACTATATATAACCAATAATTAGTTCGCGATATCTCATTCGTGAATGAATGTATGGCACTTACCACAGGTCTCGGTTTGGTCACAGTTGTTGAGACAATCATCAACATCATAAGTCGCGTTCGAGACTAAACTGTATGTCAGATACGCCGTTCCTTCAATGGCCGCATCACGGTCATCAGGACCCGTGCCCGTTCCAGAGAACACGAGATCGTAATCAGCTACAGATCGTCGTGAAAAGCCTGTCGAACGCTTGGAAACGCTCCTTCGAGATGAGCCATCACCGCCTGAGCCAGCTGCTGTAAGTGAGCCATCAACGGCTGTAACGCTGGTATCGGGAACAGGTTGATCGGGAGGGGCATCGGCGGTTGCTCCAGACTTTTGGTCAACGTTATTGACAGTCGCGACAATAGTATCGGTGTCGGTCGTTGATCCAGTGAGATCCGACGAGCTGGATGAAGCGTCCCATTGTCCTTGAGACGCGGGAGGTACGACTGTAGTCACGGCGGCTGAATATAACGAAAGAGGTCTTGTCAACCATTTGAGCAAGAAAGAAAGGTCAGATACCTGAGACCGCAACTACAAGTAAAAGGCTCGATAACAGTCGTGTAAACATATAGGCCGAGAGAAGAGTGAAAGCTAGTCGGGGTGGTAAAGGCTTTATCCTGGAGAGAAGTTGGTCATAAATGACGGTTCTTATAGGCCGCTTGCGTGGCAGCGTGATTTCAGATCCTGGGATTAACGAAGTCCTTTCTACCTTCCATTCCTTACTTCGGCAATGTTAGAAAGTGGCGGGTGGCAGGTAGGTACAGACAAATGAGCTGATCGGACATAGAAGGACTTGAATCCCTCAATTTTGACCATCACGTTCCTCGATGAGAATAGCCTTCTAGACCTAGGTTAATTCCAAAGGTAAATATGAAAAGCGGAAGTGAGAGGGTCCTGCACGCAATGGTTCTTTAAACGGGGCTTGGATAACCAAATCTGAAGCCAACGTTCCATATACCGTACTACGTGTACGGATTCCAGAGTTAGATAGCGAAGACCCCTGTTTTCACACGCTGGCGTTATGGATTGGCATGAGTTCCGGCACAAAGCAACCACAACGTCGGGGAATGTGAATCAACCACCCCCGACTTGAAATTTCCAGATGGATTTCTAGATATTGATCAGAAAAAAAAGGTATTTTTATGATTGACGTGAGTGACATGTGGGGAAATGTTACATCCTAGAATAGTTGTCTCATCCGCTTTCCATCGTGAATCGAGGCCCTTAGTGGATCCAGATGGTCAATGCGCTAACTTGATGTTGCAACTGCTGAAATCCGAACCCCTGGTATGAACATGAGGAGTGACTAGTGACTCTTCATTCTCGACGCTCGTCAACTTCTCCGAAGACAGAAGTTAATATGACAGACAAGATAAAGGCTTTCAAACGTTGGTCAATTACAATTGCAAGACGAGAGTAGAACAAGGCAAAAGTCAACATTCCCACGGTGTAATAAGCATGGTTCGGCTGCTCCCGCGATTTGTACTGCACCTCATTAATTATCACGCTCTGTTGCATTACAGTACAAAGTGCAGCCACGCGGCTCTCAGAAAGCAGTCCCACTACGCTCACATCTAACTGATTTTCCAAGTATTCCGAGTAGTACCCGTACTACTCTGTCATGTCCCAACCGGCATTCAAAAAGACGCAAGGAATAATTAAACATATACCCAAATGGAAGCGAAGACATCGGATTGTCTTACCAGCGAAGCTGGCTCCAAGAAGGTCCGTGATTATATTTATGTCAATTTCAATGATCAATCTGATGGATTATTGAAGTGTATATCGCTCAGGTGCGATATTCGACATGAAGGTGGCTGCTAATAAGTTGCTCCCGTCTGTGTCTAGACTGCCGGATATGGTATTACTTAGGGCATCTAATCCCGTCTACGACAAACAGCCAAAGCACGAGCGCAGAATAATACTAAAATACTCTTTGACAGAATCACCAATATCGGAAGAGTTATTCCTATTTGAGCTCGATTTCGTGTTTAATTTTGACTAATATTAATAATAAGCTGTATGTCGGAGAAAGGGAGTTGAAGAGTGCCGCGCTCTTATAACTAACAATGCAATGGGGCAACAAATCGCTGAAAATTATAAAACTTGAGAGGTGTCCAACCTTGTCTAACACGGAGATCAATATATAAGTGATAAATCGATAAAGTCCGAACAGCTGGCAGTACTTAAAATAGCCAGCTATGATTGGCATGTCACTACCTCCCGACTATCCCATCCTGTATATTGACGGGAGGCAGAACACTGGCAGAACCTTCTCAATTGCTCACTTCCACGCTCTTCGGAATTATTATTAATTATCAATTTGATCGAAAGTGTCTTCCTTTATATCCGTGGCGAACACTGGCGAACAGCGGCTCAAAAGAAAATCCGTGGTCCCGTGCGCTCTGGAAAGGTGAATAATCTGACAAGTAAACATGCAGAGAGACTGCGTGTGCGTCGGGAGAAAATGTCTCAATATTGTCTCAGATATTGTTCTTGACATGAATCAGGTCCCGACATGAAGACAGTGCGGTCAATATATGCCGCCGATACATTATTTGGCTTTTCTTTCCCAGGTTTGAAGCTGATATGCCAGTGGTGATATCTTTTAGAGTCTATATGGAAAGGACCGTGGTCGACGGGACCGGTATAGGGTATCAAGCTCATGATGGAAATGGAGAGTCCTACGTTGAAAATCCTAGGCCCAGACCATCGCTGTAATTTACTTTTGAGTGGTCCCATTGGGCGGATAAATCTTCATTTCAGAAAGAAAAACTGACTTAATACCCCTGATGAAGCGCCTGGCGCCTTTATCTTATTTTCCTGGGTCTGAGACGGACATCAATTACAAATACGAGGTATATTACTCACGAACAGATTCTAGTTCAATTGAGGACGGCTAATGAGTCACTTCCAGAGACATCCGACAAGGGTCATAGGCAAAGACCCTATCCCAGAAATTTCGGGAAGCCATATCTAAGGGAATACGGATATTAGTGGACTATTTCACAACTAAAGTGAATGCAACTTACGGCTCTGCCCAGCTCCCGCGCAGACCTTTAACTTCGCTGGCCCAACCCGAGGCAGACGCTTTCTAAGAGCTCAAATCGTAGATAACAACCGCGGTTACCCTGCCATGTGGAATATCAACAACGTAGATGCCAAGGATTTGCTAACGAATGCGTACCAGGTTAAATTGGGATAGTCGAAAGTTTCACTATTGAGACGAGACCTATGCAGGAGACAGCACATGTCGTATCATGTGTCTTTCAGACTACATTGAGAATCGAAGAATTGTTGTACTGCTCATGCACTGTTGATTAGTATAGACGCGGGATAAAATGGCGCAATCAAATCAGTTCGGACCATGTTGCGAGTTGTGACAGAGGGGCAAAGTGAAAATTGGTTTCGTAGAAGCTAACTTGGGGAGAATGAGGCAAAGAAATGAGCCCTAGAAGCGTAGTTATGTCAAAGTTCCGCAGGAAATGATGCCCTCCTATGAGCCCACTCTGAAGAAGTGATATCCGCACTGGACACAGGGCTCTAACGTCGAAGCCTTGAGAGTCGGTTAGTAAACAAAAGCGACACGTGGAACAGTGGAATTCGTGACCTTGTCATCACGTGATTATACCTTGTGATTAATACTGATTATCTCCTTATGACTATCTCTAATATGATTGTCGATTAGACCGGTAACCGAGGGTAACCGACGGTATAAGAAGGAAATTCTGCGTTGATTGTCGATTATGGTTATCTATGTAGTCGAACGTTATGTTAACAAAGGAAGAACTGAACTGGGAGATCAGCGAGAGTGAAGGGAAAGATGTGGGCAGTGGTTTGTATGTTATTGAAGGAGGAAGAAATGATCCAGGAGATCAGTGAGAGTGAAAGGGAAAATGTGGGCATAGTTTGGGCAAAAACCCAAAGGGTTTTTAGACCGAAACAAGGGTCCTGATCTATGGAAAAACAAATCTAAGATGAGCTGTGATTCCCATATATAAGGAGCCCAGTGACGCAGCAAGCAAAGACTTAGATACCCATAATTTAGGAGATGGGCAGAAAAAAGAAATGACTCAGCTGGGTTAATCAACAGGCATGCATAGGGCAAAAAGAGGGGGCTCTGTAGCATGCATGGGGCAAAAAGAGGACTCTGTGGCATGCATAGAGCAAAAAGAGGGGGCTCTGTAGCATGCATGGGGCAAAAAGAGGGGGCTCTGTAGCATGCAAGGGGCAAAAAGAGGGGACTCTGTAGCATGCATGGGGCAAGAGAGTTGGAGATGCCACAAGTACTAGGCAAGGGCAAAGCAACAAGTAGGTGCAACAGATAGGAGGTAATGGGCAGGACACTGGCAGAGGGATGAAATTTGTTAAATTTGATGTCAAATGAAAACGGGGAGAGAGAAAGTGATTCTTAGCATTGTTTGATTTATTTCTCTGTAAATCCTTCTAAGACTGGGTGTATATGAAAAGAATGAGCTGCTCAGATGACGAGCAGGGAAATCCGGTCCAATGTTGAAGGTTGTGGCCATGAACCAGAGAAGCTGGTCACATGTCACAATCCTTATCTCCACATAGACCAAATTCTATGTTCACGCTTGTTCCTCGCGTTCGCTTAGAATAAAAGTGCTGGGTATGGAACTAAATTGGGTCGGTATAATACGGAGCCGCCCCATGGCTCCACCGTATTGTAGAAAACCATTGTATAATTTGTATTATATGTTCTATAGTATCTATACAGTACGCCGCAGGCACTGATTTTTTTCGTATTAAATGTATTATACATAAATTAACATGTTCAATACACCTGTATCAATGGTACCAATGGTATCAAACTGTTTGGGTGCTGTACAATTCTGTACTAGCAAGCTACTAGTATTTCTCGAGAATGTGGCAGTACCATGGTAATAGTTGACTCACCTTTGGTGCTAGTGATGCCAAAGTTCAGTTCAGTTCAGTTCAGTTCAGCAGCATTTTTGCTGAACTGAGAACTGAACTGACTAAGTTTTTCCCTGAACTGAACTGAACTGTTAAAGAACCGGTTCGAACTGAACTGAACTGAAGAACTGTTATAAATTCTATATTTTACTTATTATTGGAAATTTTATGGTCCAAGGACCATCCTTAGGCCTTAGGCACTTAATTTCTACTCATGTATGATCTCAGGACCCCTTGAGAATATATAACACCACTGATTTGTATTTATGTTCCAAAATGGATAATGCTAATATATAACATAATCACATCATATACCAAGTCTGGCCATTATCTCCTTGCTCAATCATTGTTTTACTCCCAAAAGGACTTCCAAATCATTTGTACATCACTAAAGAACTAATTTCCAGGAAACATAAATCAATATATAGGAATTTCTCATCCTTCCAGGACCTATCAGTTCAGCAGTTCAGTTCAGTTCGAACTGGATGAACTGCCAATTCTCCAGATGCCTGAACTGAACTGAACTTTTCAGTTCAGTTCAGTTCAGTTCAGTCAGTTCAGGTTCAGTGAGTCAGTTCAGAACTGAACTTTGGCATCACTATTTGGTGCTATACCCGCATCAGACATGTTGTCCCTGGGATTTTCCTCATAGATATTAAGATCTCGCCAGTAGACAGTCCATGATGTGGCTTCAATCTCACTGTGGCTCTCACTGAAAAATTTCGACATCACAGCTTCAACTTCAGGTATGCCAAAATCCGGCTCCAATAGATACCGGTTTGTGGCCTCTTGTTACATTCCGTCACACGTTACTCCGGTCCGACTCCGACAGAGTTGTTTCTGGTAGTCCGTACTCCATTCCAGTACTTTCCCTTGTCTCTGACTCTACTCCTCCTACATCCGACTCCGAGACTTCTCCATATCACTCCGACTCTTCCGACGATATCCCAAACACCTTACCACACCTTCATCATAACAACTATTCCTTTGTCATCACTTTCCCACTATCAGTCAGCACACCAGCCATGGATTATTCACCCAAGAATGCAGGACCTTTTCCGAGAGCAGAACGCAGCACTTATATTTATATTCTATATTTCGGTTGCAATTCCTTTTATATTTAAAGTACTCAAACTTGTATGTTTTCCCGCAGTTCGAATATCAACTTTGTTTCCTCCTCTTGTTCGTCCTCTAAGTCACTGAGGTCTTCCGTCTTATTACTTCTTCTTCCGTTCCAAAATCAGGACACCTTAGGAGCTGGGCGGCACAGCACACACGCTGAGGCCAACATCCTTTCCGCTTACTGTTCCGGTTCTGTTCCGTCCGCTCCAGAGTAACTCCGACGTGACTTCCTTGTTTTAAACTTAACACCTCTTCAAGGGAGTGACGGTCAGCCACTGTTGTCATATTGGTGCCCAGTAACAATGATACTGCCAGAAGGATAAGTCAGATGTTGATATATCAGCCTTGAAGCTTGAAGCTTGACCTCGGACGGGGATGTGCATCGTATGCAAATGTTTACATAATATTTTGAGTTCTTTACGGAGTTCTATATAGTGTTGTTGAGGCTGGCTTGAGCACTTTTAGTATTTTGCAAATAACATGACACCATGTACTCTAATTGCTTATTGTTGGGAGACGACCCCCCAGCTTATAGGGTTCTTGATATGTGTAAATATTTATAGACATTTATGTGATTTATTGGAATTGATATGTTCATCAAGCCATTTGGTCAAGTGGCCAGCTTGAAGCCACTTGACAAATGGCTTGATGGCAATATAAATTCCAATAAATCACATAAATTTCTATAAATATTTACACATATCAAGGACCCCATAAGCTGGGGGGTCATTTCCCAACAATAAGCAATTATAGTACATGGTGTCATGTTATTTGCAAAATATTAAAAGTGCTCAAGACAGCTTCAACAACACTAGTTCTATACCTGCAATTATGACCCTCCGTGGTATTGAAGGTATAATACGGTATAATACATGTATTATATGTCTATGTATAAAACATCTGAGTTCGATACCCAGCACTAATTATGGTCACCAGGCAGTGGATAGTATCGCAATATCATTGGACCTTCAAACTACCTTCAATACACTTTAAGATCATTCTTAGATACCTGGTCTGCTCTGGTCCGATACCCTCCAATATCTTTGTGAACTCCTAGCCCCTACATAAAAGAGGCTGGTATAGCTACGAACAACCCAACCACCTGTCCCTGTTACTCCCGCCACCGGTCAATTTTGTTCCCTTCATTGTTCAACGATGCTTGTCGAAGGATCAATATATCATGATGAGCCTTCCAGCTTCCAAGCTCTCGGTTCTTTAACCTGAGTCCTTCATTCTACCAAAACGCTATACAAAAAATACTTTTCTATGATTGTTTCCTGCATTTTCTTGTGTTCTCCCAGGCAGTAAATATTGGCATGATTACCCTAACCTGACAATGCGCCAGATTTTATTAAGTACAGTGTGTATGCTAATTGGTGTTTCATTCAATATATTAAATTTTGACTGTTCGTACTTGGTAGGGTAGTATTGCTTTATGAAGCGTTATTTTCACTGATGGAGCTATATTTTATTTACAGCTTGTCAACTCACATACAGAGCATAATATGATAAAAAAAGGGTTAATGAAAAGATGAGAGTCTGATTAATATCTGAATTAGCTGAAATGAAAAGTGTAGATCGTTACCAGCTTTAAAGGAGGCACTTTGTTGGCCACTAGTTCAAGTTCTACATAACCTGGCCAGTGTTATGATTAATTACTATTTCTCAAGGAAGTTTGCAAACTCCAGGCCGTAAAGCATTCCCGAATCCTGGCTGTCAACCAACTCACACCTGTACTGGAGATGCGGTTGGCATTGTGCCGCTACTCTCCGATTATCAATGTCACTTGAATGTGAGTTCATTGGCATCCGTCCCTTAGACTATTCCGAGTCTACTCTACAGCTTTTATATATGTTCAAATGTTGAGCTTATGACCCTTGAACTAGATAACATCTAAACCATCAAGCCACAAATCACGCATATGTCTTTTTGTAAAACGCAAACTATACCCTACTATACCGCACACGTTTTGAGGCCTTGACAACGGAATGCATCAAGGGCCCATTCCTGGGACTGCATTTGATGCCCGCTTTTTTGATACGAAAGTCGAAATCGACCTGCTCCAGAGAGGGATATTTTTCGGAAGCTGAAATCTGGTTTACTAATGTGGACCGGCCAGCTTCGGGCAAAAAGATGTCCTTCGAACACTGACCCCCGTAACCCGAGTGAAACTGCCAGGAAATTGAAATTTCCATGGCCTTGATACCAGTAGGAGCAGAAGGAAGATTGAAAAAATGGTGCAGATAAGTGGGCAGAGAGACCGCAGACGTAACAAGTACGAAGTGAACTTTCAGGGATCGCAAGGCAGGTAATCGCGCTAAATTGATCAATTCCTCATTATCCGCCACCGGGAAAGCTGGCGAGATTTATCTTGAGGATGCACTGCAGCTTGGGACATATTTTAAATGGATACTTACTGTCAAGGATATAGCAGATATCAAGATGTGTCAGGGTTTGAGCCCACTTCTTCACCATTGTCGCCCTTGTCCCACAGACTTTGAAACCCACTCTCAGAAGCCGGAGTCTTTTGAGTCGCGAAAGACATTCTGAGAGCGGTGGTATATCACTCTTGAGAAGTGCACGTGTACTGTTGTCGTCGATCTCTAAATAATCCAAATAAAGCAAGTCATCATCCTGGGGAGATGACATGGAATCGTGGGCTGGAATTTAGAAGTCAATAAAAGGGAAGTAGGTTGAGCCTAATATATGATCAATTACAGAGATTTTTCATCCGCTGGAGATGAAGGACTTGTAAATTAGGGCACGTGGTGATAATCGTAATCGGGAAATGTTTGATAGTCCGAAGTTTCAAAGCTGTAAGAAATGGGGATCTGCACAAATTTTGAATGGCAGAGATGAAATCTTGTGCGATTTCTGGATATTTGATTCGGCTATCTGCGATCGATGGTCCAAAGCTGAAATTTTGGATCCTGGGGAGTTGGCTGAGAACTTTGTAAAAGATAGCTCCATCATCTAGATTCCCAAATTGCTCCCATTCGTAATAGTAATCAAAGGTTCACACTGTTGAGGAGAAGAAGTTGTTGTTATTATTAAGGATGTGGAGTAAACCTCTGAGTCGTTTGCTGTGTATTTTATGACGTTGAGCTTGATGCCTCGTTTTATGGTATGTCAATACAATAGTTGAAAACATGAACAGAGTTGCAAGGAAGGAAAATAGATGAGATACAAGGCAGTAGGCAGACAGAGCTTTGAGTGGGGAAATCTTTGTGTCTGCTGTTGGGCTGGGGGTGTAGATTTCATTGGTAGTTAGAACTGCGTAATACTCAAATCATATTTCATTGATTATGAGATTGTGAATTTCGTTTGGAAAGCTGATTTTTCGGTCTTGCATGGAGGTTGTTGTGACAGTACCACAACAGGACCCTGTTGAATGTCTGATCCAAAAGTGCCAAATTTTAGCACTTATGTACACGCCATTTTTCAGCAGTTCTGTCCGCACTTCGGATCCGACCTACCTTTTAGACCCATTTCCGTCTGCAGTACTGATCAGACATCTCTGGCTCATCGGACATAAAATTTAGGCCAAAATGTACGCATAAAACGGAAATGGACTAAAAAAACGACTGTAATCAGGTCAGAGTAGGTTCTCCTGGTCCTTGCTATCACTTTCCAGAAACAAGGGGCGCCCACTGAGAGGTCTGGTTTGGGTAGTTACATGGGTGAGATAGGTGGTGAAATTTATATAGAGAAATTTTTGAGGCCGGTCAACAGCTACAAACATATGCAAATGGGATCGACTGGCCATTTATGGACCTGGACCTCTGGCCAAATTTCTCGCTTTCCGTCCGCACAAGGATCGGACACACGCTGATTTTGGGACCCATTTCCGTCCGCATACGGATCAGACATTCGACAGCATATACTAGCATATACCAGGGTCCTACCACAACAAGGTGCGTTCACAGCATTACATTCGTTGGGGACTGCGCTAATTATCGGGATGACACTTCCACAACTTCCTTACGATGCGTATCTGGCGACGTGCGTTCTTGTATTATATGAACAACCCTTGTTCATTGACGTTCATCTTCCCATAGTGAGTGGCCGAAATATATATTTAACCAGTAGCTCGGTGAGTGGTGTCATCATTTAACATTCAATATTGTTTTCTGAAGTACCAACTGTTGCTAACGGAAGATGATATTGGTAGTTGGCAGCTTTAGTACGGCTCTCTTTCTTTTTGGGATGTTCTGTGGATTATACTTATCTTGGTTGCGACACAGGCAGTTTTATCTGTACGTTATATTACTTGCCGAGCTTCAGTCATGACTCATGATTTAAGTCGCAACGTGAAGTATACAGTGTCAAGGGGTTAGTAGACTCGGAGGTCTGTTGACTACCTTAGGTTCTTGCTAACCTTTTCCTGCAGCGCTGGTCTCAAAGATTTACCCTCCCTCGCCAGAATAAAGGTAATGGATCCTCTATGCGCCATAATATTCCATACCAATCTTCATAAGCACGAAGCCATTGCTGCCAATGTCCTCGCAGCTACCATTGATTTGATAATTGCAGCCCTGCACCCTCTTACACTTGTCGCATACCGGATTCCGACAGTAAAGTTACTTCTTTCAATCTATAACCTCCAAAGCTCATATTGGACGATCTTCACATTTACTTAGATCAAACACCATCATCAACAAACTTGTATATATTTCCCTTCCCTGTTTCGTTCTTTCCTCTAGGGTATAACTCAAAATTTGTTTGTAGATTATATTCTCGGTTAATACGGGGTTAATCACTAGGTGAGCCGAAATATTCACTATTTAAACAACAACTAGGCTCACTGAATATACGACACCTACCTACATGTAGCCTTTGTGCCCTGGCTTCTATGATTTCTGTGTGTACTTTCCTTTCATCCCCAAACTGGAGCGCCTTGGCCTAGACACTTTCGTAGATTCTCGTTGTAGGCAACACCCTCACCTATGTTGCAGACTCGCATCCTTCGTTTGTCTTGGTCGTTGTAAGTACTCTAACTGTATACATTGGACTCATCAATCATCGCTTACCAACTTTCTAGTGTACACCAACTCACTGCTCTCCACAGTTAACCTTCGTGAGGTAATGCGATGCAGAAGTCACAGATACCCATGAGTTGATAACATATTTTGTTGTGAGTAATACACATTTAATAATGTTGTAGATCTTGTCCAGCAAGGTATCTCAGAAAAAGTTGCCCTCGTCATCAGCTACTTGGTCTCGTTTATCACTGGTTTTGTCCTGGGTTGCATTTGTTCTTGGCATTTGGCACTGGCGGTTGTCTGATGAACAAATTTGTTTATTCATATATCGTCAATGTCGTTCTGTCAATCTCAATCGAATCCCCCTCACGTTCCCTAAGCTTCAAGGTCATCCTTTGACATTCTGGCTTGTTCCTGCTTGATTCCTAAGCTCCGACACATCCCTCTCCAGATCATATCTTTCTGTCTGTATAAAAGGTCCATTGAGCTATGCTATCTGATTCCCTCAGCTATTCTTCTACATGGCAGGCCGGATTCCTTGCACATGCGGCTGTGGGCAAGAAGTGACATATGCCACAAAACAAAACCATTTAAATGCCCGCGGGAAGACTTCACTTTGAGCCAGAGTGGTGACAGAGACCGAATCATTGAAGAGAAACACCTGGCAGCAACAGGAGCCAACCCCACTTGTGCAGAGGGGATCCAAAAAGCAGGCTTCCTCCAATCTTGACCGGGATGGCAGCCGCAAATGACTCAAGGCAGCTCCACTTGAGGAGAATCAATCGCCTGAAATTACCCCTAGTTCTCAAGTGGACACAGACCTGATAGAGGATTTGCTCCCTCCAGTAATGGCAGATACAGATCAGCAGATCAGGTTTGTAGAGAGATCTGGGGGCGTGATTGAGATGCGCTGGACAACTAGTAGACGAGACAGCTGTTCTTATTCTGATGGCAAAGGCGGTAACAATGATGACAGAGACAAGGAGGAGGACAAGGAAGATGAAGACAAAGACAAGGACAAGGAAGACAAGGACAAGGAAGACAAGGACAAGGAAGATGAGGATGAGGAAGACAAGGACAAGGAAGACAAGGACAAGGAAGACAAGGACAAGGACAAGGACAAGCCTCCTTTCTATGACTCTGAAATACTGGGTATTTCTACTTGGGACTTGCTTGGCGAAGACTTCGAGCGTGAAGCTACAGCTTTAGGTTGTACTCCTCGTATGAATTACCTACCCAGCTAACAACACTTTAGATGGACAGTCTCTGGGAGAATTTGACCTCAGCCTACTTCGTAGATATACGCTTAAAGTGGAGGATCACCTGTCGGATCGTACCTTCAGCCGACTTCCCAAGGCTTTTCCAAACTCGAGTCAGGACAGCCTAAAAATGATCAAGAAGCGCGTTCAATCTCTTGCTGGATTTCAGCCTGTACGTTACAGCTGTTGTATCAACAGCTGTGTTTGCTTCGTTGGACCGTATGAGGACCTAACCAAATGCCCCAACTGCAAGGAAGCACGATTCAAGGCCAATCAAAAGCCACGCAAATATTTTGACTATGTCCCTGTCATACCTCAGTTGCAAGCTATGTCGGCAAACTCTATACATGCAAAGAAGATGCGCTATCGAGCAAATCATGTACATGAACCTGGAGTTATCAAGGACATTTTTGATGGCTCTCATTATCAGTCTTTACTCAACACCATTGTCCCCGCTGGTGATGCCAATTCCTTTTTCTACTTTTCCGATGAACGTGACATTGCCCTTGGTCTTTCAATGGACGGTTTTGCTCCATTCAAGAAGCGCAATAAGATGTGCTGGCCCATCATCCTTTTCAACTACAATCTCCCTCCTGAAATATTTTTCCAAAAGAAATATTGCATTCACGTTGCCACAGTCCCAGGCCCAAAAAAGCCTTGGGATTGGGACTCGTTTTGTTGGCCACTTGTTTAAGAACTGATTCAACTAGAGTTGGGTATCAAGGCTTTTGACGCGATTAGCCTGGCATTATTTTTACTTCACGCCTATCTCATCCTGGGATTTGGTGATATTCCTGCTATGGCTCTGATCATGCGCACGAAGGGGCAAAATGGTATCAGGCCTTGTTGAATATGTGACATCAAAGGCATTCACTTCAATTCTCACACAAACTATGTCCCCCTCCGATGAGACAAGGTTCCTGGAGCTACACCTCCTCGATATGACCCATCTAATCTTCCCATCCGCACCCATGAGAAACTAATGAAACAAGCACACAATATTGAAATGGCGCCCAACAATGTCACACATGAATGGCTCGCTAAAGAATATGGCATTAAGGGCATACCGGTGCGAAGTTCCATATCTTCAATTTCCTTCCCTTCCTCATTCCCATTCAATTTCATGCATCTTATCTGGGAGAATTTAATTCCCAATCTCATCGAGTTCTGGACTGGCAAGTTCAAAGACTTGGATCACCAAGGCGAAGGCTACTTTATTGAGCCCCATATCTGGAATGAAATCGGAGCATCTACAGCTGCATGCAGGGTGACAATTCCAGCAGCTTTTGGGGCTCCAGTACCTAGCATTGCAACAAACCGGTCTCAAATGAGCGCCGATATGTATGCCAATTGGACGCTGTATATTGCTCCAATTGTGTTACACAGAAGGTTTAAAAGTCCTCAATACTACCAACACTTCATGCGGCTTGTTGAACTTCTCAAGCTTTGTTTAGCATTCAAGATATCAGAAGCAATGTTGGATCAAATTGACAAGGGTTTCCGGTCGTGGGTGGAGGAATATGAAAAGTGAGTCCTCTTCTTTCCTCTTGTGTATCACACTCAAATTGATATAGGCAGTACTATAAACATGATCCCACCCGGCTTTCTGCCTGTCCTTTGACCATCCATGCCCTTCTTCATATTGCATGGGGTATCAGGGTAGCCAGTCCTGTCTGGACCTACTGGGCATACGCCATGGAACAACATTGCAACACTTTGCTCCAATCAATCAGAAGCAGACACCACCCATACACATCTATTACTTTGTTTGTCACTGCAACTGCACAGCTCAATCAAATCCGACTATTATATGATCTACATGAAGCCCTACGCCTGGATCCCGACGAAAAGGAAAGCACCAAACTTGTGCATATTTTGTGTAGGTTCTGTTAATCACCTGTTACTGATCACTCATTCAAAATTTAAACAGATCCGCAGTACATGCTTGCTGCCCCCCGACGATGTGAAACCTTACCCCTAGCAATACGAAACAAAGTTCTGGCTTGTTTAGCAACACGCTTCAATGTCCATAAGAGCGTCGTTCAATCAGTCATCAAACTGGATCAGCCAATTGTGCAGTACGGCAGAGTCAGCCGTCTTGAAGGAGGTGATCTTATGATTGGTCGTCACTTTGTCAAACAGGCTGAGGACAGCCGGGATGCATCTTTTGTTCGAGTAAGTCTTGCCTTCTTTCCACATATGCAATTTCTGAGTATCTCTTCTCCAGTATACCCAACTTGTAGATCGACATGCTCGCTGCCCTAGACAAACACCAGACTTTGAGTTGCAAAATTTCTTTGGCCAACTAAACCATATCCTTCTCTTAGAGTTACCGTCAGCACAATGACTAAACCTAGATAAGCCAACAACGGTCATTGTAGCGTTAATTCGAGAAGTCAAAGCAACATTAAGGAATGGCATCTACTACTACAAAGATTTTGGTGTTGATGAGGTTGTTGATCTGAGTACGCTACAGTGTGTTGTCGGAAGGATACAGGACAGAGACGAGTGGGCTATCATTGATTGGAGCAATAATGTGGACATTCAGGTGGACTGAAGCTACTAAATGTCTTTGTTTATTTTTCAAGGCAAAATAATGGATTTTTTTGCATAGCCTGAACCTTGGCTTCCACCGCAAGATGTCGAGCATGGCACCTGAACCTCCCTTTCCACATGGCCTCCTCCAAAAATACACTCATTACCATTCAAAGGCAGTTATTTAAAATTCAACATCAACTAGCCACACCCTATGAACACTATATTAACAACCGGCACCACTTTCAAGAGGCAACCTCATGAACATACCTTTTACTTCCTACCCATTAAATTTACTATGTTTTTTTTAGCTTTCTACACTCGTTCGACTTATCAAGTATCCATGAGACTATCATTTGCAACCTCTCACAGGCTCTGATTGACACCAATGATCCTAATGCCATCTGCCACCTCATTCTCTTCTGGAATGGTTCCAGTCGTCACTGCATTGAAGGAATGGACCGTATGATTTCCTGATGAGCCTCCAGTTGAACAAGCTTTATTCCAATGTACATGTAAATACTTGACTGCAACCAATCAACAAGACCACGCAACACATCCCTTCCACATTCATGCAGCTCCTCGCCACCTCCAGACTTCATTCTCTCACATACACCATGACCTCAACCCGAGTGTTTATTCCACGGTTCCATCGCTCGTTCATTCCCCATGACTCCCTTCATTTTCACAGGAACATCCTCAACTCAACTCACGCACCACTCTCGACCATCCCAGCAAACAGATCTTTACTGAGCTCATTCAAACCGTTGGACGTCCGATCGCGACTCAACATGTCACCATACAATCTCAAAAGTCTTGTGTTCAGCCGTGGCGTTCGTTGTTTAAAACTAGGGACTAACACAGACCGACAAGATCCGGTTGCTACCCGTGACCATTTTATCCGGATACTATTTATGGGTATCCATACCTAAATATAGCAAACCAGGGATATCCAGATAAGCTAGTACTAAATATAGATCAATTTTCAATTTCCGCTGTCACGCGTGATTCTGCAGTCTTATCAATTGCTGTGCGTGGTTTTGGGACTTTGCTTCCTTTCCCCCCTGCTTGTCAGATGTTATGCCTCCCAGGGCTGCTCCCAAGGCTGCTAGGGCTGCTCCTAAGTCTTGTAAGGCTGGAAAATCTGCTACTGTAGTGCCTGCAGCTTCTGTAGCCCTTACTGATCATGCTGATCATGTACCACTGAACCCACCTGTTACTCCACCCCCACGGCCACAGGTCTGGGCACATCAGCTCTAGTTTGAGACCCCAGGAGAGCGCTTTCCTTCAGTATCCCCAGGCTCAAGTGATTCAGATGTAGGAATGCTTGTTACTGAGGATGTTTTTGCTCCTCCAGTCCTTATCTCACCCATCAAGCGACGCCAGAGGCAAGCTGCTCCCACAATCAATCGGCTCACTGATCTGGAGGTCTGGGAGATGAGTGATGAAGAGATTGTTGGTATGTATATTTGATAAACTTTATTACTAAATATAAATAAATGAATTCTTTAAGATGCAGCACAAATGTCGTGGAGATCTGAAGTATATGACCACTACGACATTGGTCTGCGACGTGATTTTACTCCAACACGTGAACCCCTTTCTCTGGCCCTGGTGTTCACCTGCAAAACCCATCCCCATCATCATCCATCTGTCCAAACTCGCTCACGGGGAAAAACAGGTGATGGAACAAGCAATCTGCAGAAGGACATTGATATGTGTTTGAGGAAGCAAGGCCATGAACGTGTAAAACCAGAATCGGGGACTATTCCTTACTCTGAGCCAGCTCACCGTGCGCTTATTGCGCTGTGCAAAAAATGCTCGTCCAATCAACTCTGTCCTTGACGATGACTATAAGCTTGAGGTTGAAATGCTACGGCCTGGGACTAAGATTCCACATCCAATGACAGTTCAACGGGATTTGCTTTATATCTATGAGCAGGCTTCAATTGCGGTGAAGAATTATTTTTTGGTGTGTTATTTTTATTGTAAAATTAAAAATTTGCTTATACATTGAATACAGCAACTGAATAGTACTATTCACCTTGCTCTTGATGGATGGACTTCCCCACTCATTTCCTCATACCTTGGTCTTGTGGTTGTCTGGTTTGACCAGGGAGTAATTCACCGAGCAATTCTAGAATTCATTCGGTGTGTTATGATTTATAAAATATCATGATTTCCTTCATTCCTCACTTCTTTTTATAGCTTAACCCAAAAACATGATGGACGGTATCTGGCCACTGTTACAGCTGATTGCTTGAAACATACGAACACGGTAAGAACTTTCCGATCCAGCTGACAAAACATCAACTATGGTTATAAAGTATATAGGAGGACGAAGATATTACTCCACACTCCCCTGTTATGAAAGACGTTTTATACGGACTTACCTCAGTTCTCCTATAAACGACCTCGGTCTTCTACACCCTCGTCGGGTAAAACTGAAAAGGATCTTAGATCTCATTCTTATATAAACTTAAATACCGAATCTTTAATATGATGGAACCAACAGAAGAAATACTGACCTTAGACCCTGACACGTCTACGTATTCTAAAACTGGTAGCCAAATGATGGTCGAAAAACTAGAGGAAATTGGTAAGACTACTTTGTGTCAGAAAGTCGGTGACTTCGAAGACTAGTCCCATGTATTGAACAAATCTCTACAATCGTTAATTTAATCTATTCTTTCTTTTTTATTTAACGTGGTTCACGCTATTGTATCTAAAGTGTTAGGGTACAATTCAGGTATATGAACAATTAATTGTTTTGAGGTCGTACTCGTCGTTAGGTCTACTGACGTCCACAAAGTGGTCTTCTCCTATACAGTCTCTACAGTAGGAGTCACAAGACCTGAACTAGGGTTTGTTGTCGGACATTTGAGAGGACTTCTATCTTATTGTATCCTACCCGTAGGTGTTATTCCCCTTGGAGACGAACTCTCTTTTCTTTTCAATCTAGAAATTTTTCGATAGGTTTTTTAATCTTCTTTAACTATTATTTATTTTCCTACATTTACGGAAATTCTGGAGTACTTGTAGTAGACGATTAACGGTGACAAGAAGACTTTCCGCCATACCGACGTTGAACAACGGTCTTTGTGGACAATATCGGAGTTATTGTAAAAATTTCACGTTTACACGTCGTTCCGTTAGTTTCAGTCTCAAGGTAGTTCACCCCTGTACCGCTAGTTCTCGTGTAAAACGTCAACATTCGAGTCCTAGGACCAGTTATTCGAGGACCTTAGAAAGTAAATCACACCTACTCAGTACTTATGTTGCACGTTCAGGTCTTTGGATCTCTTCTAAATCTTGTTGTGACCTTTATAAAATTTTACTGATATGGCTCCCTTTCTCGAAGTCTCGGTAGGCGGAAAGACGTAGTCTGTAGTGATGTGGAAATCGGAGGTAAAGTATATGACGTTATAGAGCTTCTCTGAACTGTTGACGTAGTAGTACCCGATCGACTGGTAGTAGGAGGACTCATAAAAGGAGACTCAACTAATTTTGAACGAGTCAGCGTCGTTTTAATAGTAGTAGTAGTAGTAGATCAGGGAGGGGTCCTAGGTTTTGGTGGAGGTGGAGTGACCACACTAATAGACGACCTTAACACTGTCTAAAGAAGTGAAAACCCAAAAACTTTTTCTTTCTTTACTTCTAGATCTATCTTTATTAATCAGTTGACGAATTATTATTATTTAGAACAATGAAAACGTTGTTCTAATTCATATACCCAGTTTGTAGCGTCAGCACGTAGGTATGGGACCTTACATCCTTATATCAGTCCATCGTTGAGACGCTCAAACAACGTCAATGATCACAATAGGTACGTATATGGTTCATCGATATTTTTATTGTTATATTCATATAAAATCTTCTGTTGTAATAAAAGAAATGGACAACTAGTTCTGGTCTGA
>MU130698.1:420654-469926 GCA_015039465.1 Phlegmacium glaucopus
TCGTGCTGATCCAAACCATATCCGAACCGTATTTGGCAAAATCTGTGGTTCAGTTACGGATTTGGTCCGGATCTATCCGTGTTAGTCCCTATTTAAAACATATGAATGGAGTACACATACTTACAGTAAACCAGCCCCATCTAGGATCGTCCATTGGTTCTTGATAGTTTTTTTAGCAGCGTATGATTAATCGCAGAACATTAACATTTACCATCGCCTTTGCGGCGTCTTTTCTTCTATATCAATACTTGATGCCAGTAGTCACAGCGTTCTACGCTTTTCTGACTGCTATCCGCTACCTCAATGCCAAGTTAGCGGCAGCAGATCGATTTCTGGCCATAGCTACAGAAGAGCCAGCTGTAAGTTTCAATCTATTCCATAGTGATTTGAGCTAATATCTTCATCAGCGATGCAAACTTCTCTACAATTTCGCGTTCCTCGCTGCGCTAACCCTCATCTACTTGCTCAGACTATATTTTGCAATGTTAGCGCTACTCACGTGCACCCTCATTTATCTGCGATACATTTATTTTAGTTTGTAACTACCCTAGAAGTAGTAAAATCCTTTCTTGATATAAGAGTTTCACTCTTATGTTTCTTGTTGTAAATGTCTAAAATAAATATCAAATCCTACGAAAAATATGGATATATCTACTGTAGACTGCCTACACAGTGTTGAGAACATTGGTGACATCAAGAGTTGTAAATTCCTTTGAAAATTTATGACATTTCAGGTTGGAATTTTTTCAAAAGTTTTTGTTACATATTTGTCCATAAAAGTCTACATTAATCGGCAGAATTTCCCCCAATGCCAAAAGTGGTAAATTACCACAGTCCCGAAAAACGACACTTTCTGTCAGAATTATCCCATTCCACCCTTTGGGGTTGCCTTTTCCCACACTCCTGGTCTCACAGTGCTCCTGCCACGAGGTAGCTAAGTCCAAGGTGCTTGTTTTGCAGCAACTATAATGTTGTGCTGTCTCCCTTCCTCTCGTTACCCCACACCTGTCTAGTTCCAACCTTATAATTATGTTTTCAGTCCATATTACCTCTGTTTTGTTTGCTTTATCCTTGATACCCATTCCTTGCCTTTCAGGCCCTTTCTCCGTACCTGCACTCTACCGCATCTAGTTCCAAATTTAATCCTACTTTTAATGTGTACCTTGTGGCATGATAAATTTCAAGTGAACAATGAACCTCTAAGAGATGAACATTAAGTTTTTTTCTTCCATAATTCATGTATAGAAATACAGTATAATGCAGAGTTGTGCACCATTTTTCAAGGCATGTTTTTACCAACGTTCCGAACAGTTCACTGTGCATAATTTGATCCATTTGATCCAAAGCATACAATTATGTATATTTGTGCATAATAGTAAAACTTTGTGCTATTTTCAGGCAATTTTTCGCATAATGGTGGATTGAAGGATTTCCTGATGTCTGTTCTGGTTCTGGTTCTGGTTCTGGTTTTCCTAAGTGGTTCTGGTTCTGGTTCTGAGAAAATGGGTCCCGAACCGAACTGAACTGAACTTCGGCATCCCTAGCACTGTAACCAACACCATCCAATCCTCAGCTTAACAGCACCCTGCAGTTTACTTAAGGTATAACCTCATTATGAATAGATTTCACATGCAATTATGCAGTGAGTACGTACTACGTATATATACTACACTAAAAACATTCTATAGCCGACCGAGCTTGGACCGAGCGTACCATCTTAAGGATGAGTACTCTGAGTACTCGACGTGAGTCCTCGACTCCATTTATATATTACATGAATTTCGACCCCAATGAGCGCAGACATTACCATTGCTTGATGATAATTGGCAATTGCAACTGGAAGCGCAACATATCTATGTATTCATTCATCAAAGGTCTCTCTAGGCATCTGAATATCAGTAGAAAGTATGTCAGAAATCGGTTATCGCGAAATCAAACAAGGGTGACAAATACTGACCCCCTGACAGTTCTCCATGAAGTTTCTGGTCATTATGGGAATGATATTTTGAGGTGTTGGTATCAATTTTGAAAGATATACCTTCACTCTAGAAAATTCGTGAAGAATCAGCAAGACGCGGAACACCGAGAACGGGTACATGTATGTAATTTACCTGCGTTGATTCCATCTTGGCCACGTCTCGTACTGAGAACGACATCGGGTCCAACGATGAGATTTCACTGTGACTTCCGCATCGCATCACCTCACGAAGGTTAAGTGTGGAGAGCAGTGAGTTGGTGTACACTAGAAAGTTGGTAAGCGATGATTGATGAGTCCGATGTAGACAGTTAGAGTACTTACGGCGACCAAGACAAACGAAGAATGCGACATAAATGAAGGTGTTGCCTGCAACGAGAATCTACGAAAGTGTCTCGGCCAAGGCGCTCCAGTTCGGGGATGAAAGGAAAGTACACACAGAAATCATAGAAGCCAGGGCACAAAGGCTATATGTAGGTAGATGTCGTATATTCAGTGAGCCTAGTTGTCGTTTAAATCGTGAATATTTCTGCTCACCTGGTGATTAACCCCGTATTAACCGAGAATATAATCTACAAACAAATTTTGAGTTGATAACCTAGAGGAGAGAACAGAACAGGGAAGGGAAATATATACAAGTTTGTTGATGATGGTGTTTGATCTAAGTAAATATGAAGATCGTCCAATATGAGCTTTGGAGGTTATAGGTTGAAAGAAGTAACTTCACTGTCGGAATCCGGTACGCGACAAGTGTAAGAGCGTGCAGAGCGTGGCTGCGATTATCAAATCAATGGCAGCTGCGAGGACGTTGGTGGCAATGGCTTCGTGCTTATGGAGGTAGTATTGGTATGGAATATTATGGCGCATAGAGGATCCATTACCTTTATTCTGGCGAGGGAGGGTAAATCTTTGAGACCAGCGCTGCAGGAGAAGGTTAGTAAGAATTTAAGGTAGTCGACAGACCTCCGAGTCTACTAACCCCTTGACAGTGTATACTTCACGTTACGAGTTAAGTCATGACTGAAGCTCGGCATGTAATATAACGTACAGATAAAACTGCCTGTGTCGCAACCAAGATAAGTATAATCCACAGAACATCCCAAAAAGAAAGAGAGCCGTACTAAAGCTGCCAACTACCAATACCATCTTCCGTTAGCAATAGTTGGTACGTCAGAAAACAACATTGAATGTTAAATGATGACACCACTCACCGAGCTACTGGTTAAATATATATTTCGGCCACGCACTATAGGAAGATGAACGTCAATGAACAAGGGTTGTTCATATAATACGAGAACGCACGTCGCCAGATACGCATCGTAAGGAAGCTGTGGAAGTGTCATCCTGATAATTAGCGCAGTCCCCAACGAATGTAATGGTGTGAACGCACCTTTGTACTACGAACGCCGTCATACCCTGCACAGAGAAATCAATGATTTGCATTCCTGATCAAATGTAGATTGTTACTGACAGTACAAACGACTGCGGTCTGTATGATAGTGAGTAAACAAAATGAAAATGGTCACTGGAGAAACCCCACCCCTAAGCTCCTACGTACGGAAGATGGAATCAATATTCAACTTTGCTCCAATGAATATCACAGAACCCTCACCAGACAACTAATGGTGGTTCTGCATTTCCCCAGTATGTGACAGTGTACGTGTAAGCTATAATAGTCACATCAATCAATGCCGCCCAAGGAGTGTTGTGGTCAGGGAGATACACACACCTACGTGTGTCACCGAAACTTGATTGAGGGTATCAAGAACCATAACAGCGATGACCTAGACATAAGTCAACATCATAATGATAGACATGAATCGATCTCCTTACTGTAAGCTTAGTAAACCAAGAGTCAGTCTGATTTTTAAAATAGTACAAAGTCTGAGTGCAAGAAGCTGGAGAATGGGATAAGGTTGTATCCATGATTTAGCACGGCAGTATATGTACCTCCATATAAGCTACGACATCGATTAGAACCATCGGTGAAAACGAGCAGATGAGAAACGTACATTGCTGCGATAACCATGCCGATGAAAGCTGCACCATAGCTATAATAACCAATATCATCGATACGTATGCATTGTCAAGGATGAAAGTGACTGACGTGTTATCCAAATGTGCCGACATTGCAGAAGATTGTGAGGAATGAGCGCTGAGTTCGCAAGTACCTTAGATATTGTGGATTTCAATATCGAAGCCTTTATAAAATTTAGACCGTGATAATTCACGAATTGTGGGTCGGCGTCGAATGACTGGATTACCTTCAGGGTGGGTAAAAAGAACGTCATGTTGACCTTTGAAGGATCCTGGATAACTCTCTAACCAAAAAGGATTCTTCAAGTTTCAGGTTTCAAGTTATGAATAGGACAATGTTCATTGTTCGCTCTAACTCTATGGGGAACCCCACAGCAAATACAAGGATAATGGTTGAGGCGGAGTTGAGTTGCTGTCGCCTCTTGCCGTTAGGTCGGCAATCAAATGAATACGTTGTCTGCCAGCGGGAAATTTGAATAGTGAGTCAAGTTATTGATTGTCCATGGCCATTGGCCACGGGTCAAGATAAATGATCTCTGAAAAGGAATGGTCTATCATCATGTTTTGTTTTCAGGTATAACACCCTCGGTGTATGAAGCCGAATCATCGTTCAAGCTCCAGGCTTAAACCTTCTCGAGATGATACCAATCCGACCCGAAGTCTCGAACTCGGATGAGCTTGAATGTCGATATACGAGCATTCCATACCATAAACTCAGGTTCTGCCTGATATATGGAACATGTTATATCGATGTGTTATTAATAAATGTCCGATGGGTCGGTTGACTTGATTTGATGATCTGCTCTTGCTGTAAGTCTATAGTTAGACAGTTTGAATGGCTGATCATGCGCACGTTAAACTTAGAGTAGTACAACTTCAAATTCCGACTCCGCCTAAGGCTGTTCATTCAATCCATTATCTATCTGACAGTATCTGACGCTACCACATGCTGTCAGGGCTATCCGATTCTCCACTGGCAGTTTATTGACCTTCGCCATTTAGGGCGGACGTAGTTGTCGTTGGGGTCGAAATCGCTAGATATGGACAGAGGTCGGGGCTTTCAACGCCCATACATACTTGCTTCCAAGTCCAACGTGGGGATCAATCAGTGATGGCGCGGGGAGGACGGAGAGTTGTGTATCTAGAGAGGGTGCAATATGCTTTATTAGAATGATGTCTATGCTATAAAGCTGCTGGACGCCACTCGTGCCTAAACCAGACTGAAGATCACTGAGAAAGTCAACATGAGAGCGCCCAACGACGAAACCAGGATCAGTAATCAACGGACACTGCTTCGGGGTCTATCTCCTTGGAACTGAGGCCCCGAAAGAGAAAGCAGGAGAACTCGACTCCGACGCCGTTCAAAAAGCATTGGTGCTGGGGGGAATTATGGGATGCCATACATAGGAGTTGTACCTCGCAAAAGTGCCATTTGGCCTTTGAAATTTGACATCGGTGCATCAGCCTAGCCCCAGGTCTCGCCTGGTTATGGAACTAAGTATCAGTTAAGTTGGTATAAATTAAGGACTTGAGTGATGCAGAGCAAAGGCCAAATGTATCATCATAGTAATGAAACAATCTAAGGATACCCAATCCCGGAGATGTCCATCTCTACATCAACATGTCACGCGTCAGTACGCGTCAGTCCTGGCGCTCTCCTCCTGTCCCCGTCTCACTGGCTGTCGCAAACGGGATCTTTGTTACCTACAAAGATCGACAGCAACGTTACTGACTTCTCCTCCGAACCTGAAGATCTTGACGCTCCATCCAGGACCAGAATGATGGGCTTTGCCTGGCAGATTTACATTTCGACAAGGGAAGCTAGTCAGACAAAAATCATATATTTTTCGTGAGTTTTATAAATTCTTTTCCCATGCCCTATCTGATCGTCCGCGAACGTCAGGTTTTATGTCAGGCGTGCAAGGTCAGATACCCAGATGATGTGCGCCACTAAAGCAGACGCGATATCATGTGAATATTCACTACTCCTCCTTGTGCTTATTGAAACCATATTAAGCGGTTTCTGTGACTTCATCCCTCAATCTATCCTAATGCGCATAAACCACGGCTTATATCCATTTTATTCATCGAAACCTTCAAAGATATACCGTTGCTGGATTTTGTGTGGTCGCAACATCCGTGTCGTTATTATTCCTTCAATCTTATCATTGGCATACTTAGGTCAGCCAACCTACCTTCATTCGTTAGTTGATTTCAACTTATTGCCTGTAGCTACGTTAGTCATCTGTTTCGAGTTATTACGTTTTGTCGGACCAATGTACAAATACCAACGTCTGGAAGTATACGATCAACCGACAAATCTAGCTATTCCCTTGGCAGTGAATGTTATTGTAACAGTGAAGGATCATCACGCAGTTCCGGGAAGTTAAGCCCATCGTGTACGACCGACAATGGCGGGAGCAAATTGCAGTTTATCATGGTCAAGTACTTGTTGAATGGGGCATGGCAACGTTTGTCGTTCAATTGGTTCAGGTCGTGCTTACCATTGTGCTGAAGGAGCCTGGCTCTGTTTCCTTGACCATTGGTATCAATCAAATGTTTAATGTGATTTGAAGATCGGTACATTGCTTATTCTGATAGCATCGCCTCTTGGGATTGATATCTATAATTATTCTTGTGTGAGACATAATGGGATTATCTTTCGCTTTGCGTCTAACCATCCGAATTCAATTGCAGAAACGGGAGGTATCAGTATTGTCCACCAAGAAAGCAGACACGATAAAATTGGCGTTCAAATATAAGGATTTTTATATTGTAGAAAGATGAAATATAACATGAGAGGTTGATTGAGTTTTGCTTCTCGATAGAAATAGCAAATGCCCTGTAATCTTAGAGATATGTTTGAGGCTTAGGAAGTATGATTGCTTGCGATACTGAAAGGTACAATCTGGTCTATATAAACGTACTAACGGAGCTGGGAGTGGTAGCGACGAGGCGGAATCCGAGAATTGAATATTTGATCCTGTGCAGCGTTTTCTAAGATTCCAACTACGTCAAACCGGGGTTGAGCGGAGGAATTGCTACGGAATAACCGCAGCAATACCTCTGCTCGTTAGTCCGAATATATAAAGTTAGAAATGTACCTGACAGAATGTCAGTATAATGGCCCGATACCTTGGTTAATCCCCTCGAAGCTCATGAAGGACTAAGGAGCAGAGGAAATCGCCAGGAGTGGGAGGGTGGGTTGAAAAGAGCCAATATGAAGAAGAAAGTCTTGTAATAAAAGAATAAAAGAATAAATAAACAGAAATGCAAACGAACGATAAAGCTTGTTGGTGGTTAAAGAGAAGGGGCGAGGGATCACATGATCCCAACGCGTTTACATTTCTACTAAGCAAAACATCAGTACATTAAACTCGTTCCTCGATCATCTACCTCCACATTCTAGCACCAATGGATTTGAGGAAACATAATGCGAAATCAGTAACTGGCGATTGGGCGCCGCTTTTTGGAATCCGCCTCTGTCGGCTACTTACGGCTTTGAGAGTGCACATCACTTCTTGTCAACTTCTTGTCATATCCTAGAATTATTCTTATGGTTATTTGAAGGAAATATGTGTACTAGGCAAACAGTCGTTTTAATCCGTTTTGGACCCGTACCGTACCGTCGAGGATTTTAAGATGATGAAAATACTGGAAGGACCAGGCGCAACCAGGCAGCATTACGAGCCGTAAAATTGACGAACATATATTTCCGTAATATGGACAGTGCCCAGCCCTTCTTGTTCTCCTATACCTCGTCATCCGTCTCATCGTCTCAGGGCAGTGCCGTGGACGCGCTTGCAAGCTGTCAACGGAAACGCACTCTCAGCAACTTTAGCATTTAAGAACCCGATGTACGGGCAGATAATGCATGAACCCCAAATCTGTCATGCATTATAGGAATTTAAACTTTGAAGAGGCTCAGAGCAGTGAGCACTGCCTGTCACTTATCAGACTTGTGCCGACATTGCGGGTACCCGTGGCATGCCAGTGCTAAATTCGACTCGATGCAAGTTCGCAGACCTGGCAACACACACATAAATATCTCTTCTCAGAATAAGTTAAAACGAGAGATGATTATCATGTTCAAGTTGTATATAGAAGCACCGACGCCGGTGGGTTCAACTTGATCGGACTGTCATAATTCATTGGCACTCAGCGGCATTCGCACTCAAAAGAAGAACTGACACAGACCCAGAAACGAAATATCCAAAAGCGCATAGTATTTCTCAGATAGTTGTAAAATCATCACACAGTAAATGTTTTAGTTCAGATTAATTAATACGTTGTGATAGTGACAATGGGAACTAGATTATAGATACGATTGCTAGACACTCATTACGGGCATCGCCGGCGAAAAGGGCACCCAAGTAGCGCGCACATGTGCAAACAATAGCATTATTCATATTAAGTACACACGCGGTCGGCCGCTCCAACGTGAACAATTTTTCCACTGTCGAAACCTCATCTTTTGCCTCATCTACAAGAAAAAAATGTATCCAACGCAGTGTCCAACAAGTCCGCTCAACGGATTACATACATACTATGGGTTAAACAGAATACCTACAAACGGTGCGGTGGGAACTCGCTTCGAATCTCAATAATTATTGGATGAGGCAGAGGATTCTTGAAGGTAATCAACCGACCTTCCAATACCTAGCTGGTGAGTACTACGTCTATGCTGACTTTTGCGTCGCAATTGATCAGAACAATCTATCTATCGTAGCCAGCTTATTCTCCCTCGTCGTGGCCAACTCTACTGAGGCTACGATTGAGAACGTCGAAAAAAGTAAATGCAAGAGGCAGCGGTGTTATAACTCCAGGACGGGTATATCCAACCCATGCTGCAAAGGCTCCACATGCAATTATGGAGTTGGGTTTGTTTCCTTTTGCACTTCAGGTTGAGGTCAGTCATCATCAAGTCTCATTGAATATTTCCGGTGGGAAAGGGCATGCTAAAGTTGCAAATCACGCGTCTTCCAAAGCTTTCAAAATTGGGTTATTCCAATAGTTCCAATAGTTTGAGATATAAAACAGTGTTTAGACTCTGACATCCAGAAATAGAGCATTTGAAATTTTGTATGACAGTGTTTTTTAAAAGGTTTTAATTCCATCTGAGGTGTCGGACTACGAATACTTGTCTCTAACTAGTAGTGATGTCAGTTAGACGCCGGTCCTCATCGCGCTCGGAACAATCATTCCACTGTAGACTATGGACAACAGGTGGCTTTCCTTAGGGTAGGTAACAGTATATACATACTTAGAAGGACAGCAGGTTTTTTCTTTGTATATTTCCCAGAAAATGGACGACTACTTTTCTGGCCCATAGAATATTATATATACAACCCTGCATCCATTGTATATGCATGCGTTGGTAGAAAATCTATTATGTTATTGGTAGTCTGTTGTGGCAGCACCTGAATATCGTGCCGATGGCTTTCAAAAAGAAGGATACAAGAGAGGGTGCTTCGAAGGGTGCACACACGGGTTCGCTGTCCGTGGTGATATGAATGATGCGAAAGTCAAACCTGGCAAGGAGGGTGCATTCAAATCTACGACTGTAAGTGGCTACAATCGTGAACAGAAAATAGGATAATCAGCCGCTCACCAGTGATATAAGCAAACTGGACGAAAGAGAACAGCTTCGCCTCCCACCTTCATCGAAGCGTTCCTCCTAGAGCTGTTTACCTGCTTGAATAGGTCGCCGCAGCTTAGAAATGACATCGAGTAAAAGCACCAGTTCAACTCAACAGCTTGGGCATTGTTCATTCACCGCCAGCCACAAGTTCACAACAATAGCAATCGCTGGTACCAGCAGGCGTCTCGTCAAACGGGAGACCAATCATTGGCGCACGAAGTGGCTGATAATTTCGAAATGACCGAAAGGGAGGCGATGATCGAGGCTCCTGATTCGATGGAGAAATATAATCACATTTTCCGGGAAAGGGGGAGTCTAGGTCGGAGAAAAATATTAATCACGAAGGCACAGGAAAGACCAGAAGAGAGGGATAAAGATTTCAGGGCACATTTTCCTAGTCTCATTCGTCGGCCTCCATTCTAGCTTCCAAAATCCAGCCTGCCGACCGGTTCAAAATTGCATCATGTCTGAGAAGTACTCCAACGCGAAGCACGAGTTCAAGTAAAACAATCAATGTCCCAACCAAATATCTTCCGTTAGTTCCTCTAGTGATTTCCTTAACTCCTTGGAATATATGTTCTATTTCCATGCCAGCAGCGAGCTGCGATACCGACACTCGCAGACACTAGACTAGCGTTACCGAGATGGTTCTATTATTCTTCATTGGGATGGCATCAGCACTTGTGGTTTTTAGAGGCATGTTGTAGCTTGTAAGCGTTTTTGGGAAGGCATTCTGCGAAGTCGATCTTGCTGAGGTGTTCAGGAGAGGTGAGTGAAGAATAGAAATTTTAAAGGAATGGAACACGTGTTAGGCTCGGCACAAGCCCCGTTTTCCGAATTCACAGTCCGATGATTATTTGTACACCTTTGCAGGCCATCCTGCGAAGGTATCCGGTTCCCGGACCGGAGCAAGGGCTTGCACACGTGTGATATTTGGCGCCTTCTGATATTTAGTAACCATCAAATGTTGTTAAACGCTTATTATATGGCAGCGATGTCCGGCGTGATAGTGTAAAAGTCTTTGTATGATTAGCGCTAATCAGCGAAGTATTGCCATTTCGGATTTAAGCCACGCGCCTCGTGTGCGTATTGCGCTTTGCATGATTTTTGGTGAAATGTGAAAGGGTGGTGTCGCCGTTTAGGAATTTTATGCGTGTGCTGCTTGCTGTGCGTGTTTCGTTTGTGTGATTTTCCGCTTGAGTTACCCTTTTCTAATATCACACTAATCTTTTTCTTTACACAGATCGGTCCGTTCTCCGACAAATTTTCTTTAGCTCCTTGGAACAGGCGATTCTTTCTGGACTCCCACGTCTGCAATGATACGATACCCGCAGGCACCAGAGGAGAATACTAGCGTTACCAGGATGATTCTTTGAGTCGGCCTAGCAGCAAAATGTCGAAATAGTTTCCTGTTTCGAGGAAAACCATACGATTCACAGATTATTAATAGGAAATCACTAACTTCAAGTTCGGAGTCCGGACCGGTTTCTCAAAATGGTCTAGTTCCAGCCTTTTAGGGAAGGTGTAACCCGTGGCAATTTATTTTGACGTTTTGCTGATCCTATTCTTTCTTTCTTTCTTTTTGCTTTTTGTCAATGTAGGTCTTTTGGAGTGGTACTCAATACACTTACTAGCTTGATTGGCGGACAGTATTACTAAGGCCTCTATCATCGCCTGTTCTCTCCGCACCCCCATGTACTGCTGAGGTTATTCTTGTATTGGTTTGGCCTGTAAGCATGTTGGGAATTATGTGGCATATGCACCATTAGCAGATGCGTTATAAGAGAGTCAAATACAATTTGTTCGTGAGTGACACGACCGCGACCGATTGTTAGGAGTCAGCGAAGGATAGAAGTTCTTCACGAACCGGTCGCCGGTCTAGTTTCTAAACTTACAGTCTCTACAAACCACAAAATCAGCAATATTTGTTCGTTTTAGGCCTGCGACACGGTTAAACAGTTTCTTTCTTGATTAGGAAGCCCTTGAGAGCTAAAACTATATAAAAGCCTGATACAGCACTTGAAGGTACCCAACAACCAACTCCCAATACCTAAACCGGTGAGTACTATAGACCTCCTCCTCAACTTGATGATCAATGCTGACTTCGCTTCGTAGTGATCAGAACAAGCAAACAAGCCTAGAACCATGCAATTCTTTGCCTTCGCTATGGTAGCCAGTGTCTTCGCCTTCGTCGTAGCCACCCCCAGACCTCAGCTCTTCGAAAGAACCGTGTGCTCGGAACAGTGGTGTTATAACTCAAAGACCGGTGCATCAAACCCATGCGAGTGCCCAGGCTCCACTTGCCAGCACACAGTGGCATATCTCTACAGTTGCACTTAAGCCTGAGGTCAGTCTTAATCAACTTTATCAGGAAAAAATTGCCTGATGGATAGGCATATGTAGACGAGGCAGAAGAATTAGAACCATCTATTTTGTAGCCTGTAGCATCTTCCAAGGCTTTCAAAGTGACGGTTGTGCTATACCCAATAGTACCAATAGTTCCAAGACAAAGAATTATGTAAAGAGTGATTAGACTTTAAATTGAGTGTGTGGAACTTTGTGATGATAGTTAGACGTTAGACGCCGGTCCTCGTACACGCCGGTCCTCGTACACACATAGTCAACTGCCGTGTACATCCATTCGTTGGTAAAAAATGAAAATCTAATTCCATATTTCGTAGTCTATTTTGGCAGGTACTTGGGTATCACGGCGATGGCTTTCAGAAAGAGCGACTGTAAGTGGCTAGCAAGAGCGAACGGGAAGAGTTACGGAGTGTCTAGACAATAGTATAGTCAGCCGCTCACCTGTGATGAAAGGAGAAGTGAAGTATCTCAAAATCTTCATGTTGTGGAACACTGACTCCTAAGGCTAAATTATTTTTCACATTGCGCAGTAAACAATAGTCAGAGTCAGCCTCTCCTGGATCTTCGCCAAGGAGATCCTTCTGCTAGCCCGCCTAGAGCAGCTAACTGGCTTGTATAGGTAGCCGCAGCTTTATAATTGACATCTATTAGAAGCATGAGTCCAACTCAACAGCCTCCAGCATTGTTCATTCACCGTCAGCCACAACAATAGCGATTGCTGGCGCTAGCAGGAAATCCAAGCGTCTCGTCGAACGGGAGGTCAATTATTGGCGTACGGGTGACTGGTCAATGGCGGCGCTTAAAGCCATTGATTCGATGGAAATATAAGCATATTTTCCAGGAAAGCGGGAGTCTAGGTCGGAGATAGATATTCATCACTAAGACACAGGAAAGATCAGACAAGAGCGGGATAAATGTGCACGCGCTGTTCCTACTCTCATTCGTCGCCGGTCGGCTTACATTCTGGCATCCAAAATCGCAGGTTCTCCCCTATTATAAATATCATCTCAAATGATTACAGCCTTCCATATGAATTCACAAATTCAATATCCTTAACACCTGAGTGAAAATAGTACACTTACTGAGTGACATGAACAGTGATTGAATCATAGACTCATCTTGCTTTCATTACCAGTTCTTCCCTCTTTCCCAGTGAATACTGCGGTAGCCTTTGTAGGATCTCCCAACCACATACGGGGTACGCCGTGTCACGACCATAATCTTGGAGACACTGGCGGGATAAGTGACACATGCCACGTGGATCTTACAGCTAAATGCAAAACCCTAGACAGTTCTTGATTTTTGGTTGTGCGCCCGTGTTTGTGTAAACATCTGCTTTTGGTAGCAATGACGCAAGCTGTGAAGTCAGGTCACTAGAAAAGAACCCTTCGAGCTCCCTCCATCGCTTGTACACCGTGCATTGAGTTGAATCCACCGTTACTACTCTTGCAGCTTCTGCGCTTTTGGAATATAGCGACAGTTGCCCATAACAGCCTCAACTACAAGAGTCTCTGTTACTGGTGGAGCAGCACCCCCACCAATGCTCCACAGACACCCCGACTCATTGCCAAAAAGAGTGGCACTGCGACGTCGCAAAGCAATGACTTCCTGACCGAAAGCAGTTGTTTATATAAACACGGGCACACAAGCAAAAATTTCAAAAAACTGTCTAGGGTTTTGCATTTAGCTGTAAAGGGTTCAAGTTTGCCAATAAGAACTGCGAATGCTTGGCCGAACTCCATACTCTACTGGTTTTCCCTTTAGGCGACTTGCCCAGCTTTGGCATCATCAATTGCCTTGCAATTGCCATTACCTATCTGCCGAGTCCCCAGCCTGTCATCTGATGGTAGATTAGGGTGTAGGAAAATTGAGCATGCTCATGTTTATTACCTTCGATATTTGATGATGGATATATGTAGCGTGTATTAAATGTTGAACGTTGAACGTTGAAATCACCTGTCGGTATCCAGAATGGGAGAAAGGGTGGGAATTTTAATCGTGGGATGATCGTTAGCTAAGCGCCGTGTGACAGCACCCACCAGACGATCTCCCAGACAAACCTTTCATGGCTGCCTTTGCATCTGCCTCGAAACGAAAAACTACCGATGACGAGGAAGATTAAACCTCTCAAGCAAACATAGAAGAAACCAAAACATTCGAATACCCAGAAGACTTAGATATCTGGGTACGACACCTTTCATTCTAATTGGTATTTGAACCGACAAAGTGATAAGCATTTTATACGCTTTTTGTATTAGATCAAGAGCAATTTGCATGTTACCAACCCCGGGATAGCTTATCACACCTTCTGCCGCTCCATCAAGGACGGTCATGAATCGAAGTCTTGCTCTGAAAGGCGGGAAACAACAATCGAAAACTTGGGGACGAAGACCTGGTAGGCCTTTTCTGATCTTACTTCAATAAATGTTGAATAGTCAATTTACAGGAAACATTGGTGTCCTCCGGTGTGACGGCTCAGCTTCGAACTTTGTTCGGAATCGATATCGATAAAGGGAGCCAGAAGATGAGGAGCAACACTGAAAAACAATCACTTCCGAAGAAACCTGCGGATGCGGTTCCGTCAACGACAGCTTTCCAAAGCTGTCCCTAAAATGTTAAAGAACAAGATAATTGGTATAACCCAATATTCGAGATAAAAAGTCCAATCATACTGACTTCGTCTTTATTCATCACACAAAAACCCCCCTCACTCGAACGATAAGCAAACCTCTCAACATCGATCCACCCTTTTAACGGATCATGCCCACTTATACGCAACCGTAGTATCTCCATGCCTTTGTCGTTGATGGCAGGAGGCGCGAGTTTACACTTTACATGGAAAATTTCCAAGCTCTCTTTGATGAGAGACATCAGTCAGATGAGGGTATGTAGCGGTTTTCGGATTGCGTTTTGTGAAATAATAAAGCAGGGGATGGTAGGAAGAAGGGCAAGGTTTGACATACGAAAAGCATGAGAGATTGCGTGAGTTGAGATTGGTGAGTATATAACTTCATCTTGGTCTTCGTCCATTTTACTTAATTATAAGACCTTGCAGGCTGCGGCGCGCTGTTCGGGTATATTAAAATAATTGCTGTGAAAACCTTGGAAGGAAAGAATAAGCGATGGGTTCATTTGTCGGAAAGATAGGGAAGAGATCAGCAGGGATCAAACAAGAGAGGGATGAAAGAAAAACATCTGAGCCGCGGGTGTTCGCTTGATTAGTGACAGCTTTTCAGTACTTCCTTACAAACAGGAGACGAATGAAAGAAAAACATCTGAGCCGCGGGTATGCAAGAGTATGGTCTGTGCTTGACGTAGTGCCCCGTGCGCGTGCATACCAACATTTGAACATATCCCTACATTTAAAGTCATAGCCTGCACTTAATATTTGTCCACCCGGTCAACTCGAAAACGACTGAACGTTGTAAAGTGCACTGACCAACAATTTCTGGATACCTTGGTCCCCCACCGATCAATCGATCATGTGTTACATTATTCTTTCCCACTGACTGTAGTGATACTGCTAGATAATAGGCCTATCCCTGGCTAAAAAAGACGTACAGCGTGTTCTACTCGTGCTTCCTTCAGGGTATATCGTTATTCAGAAAGATACCTTGCGACCTCCTCTTTTCCCGCGACTCCCCCTACCTCTTCCATTTCCATTTCCACTTCCACTCCCATTTCCGCGTCCACGTTCCTGAGTGCTATTTCGAGTCCTTCCAGAATCCTGGGATGGATGGAGGATATGGCGTAAAAGATGCCGCAGAAGCTCGCCAGCATATGCATTTTCTTTAGGGAAATACTTGTTATTTGATATGGTATATTTGCTCAATTCCTCCACAGAGCTGAACTGTGTGACTACACCATTGTCGACAAGATCCACCAAATTTACGTGAGTGGACATTACTATCTGTCAAAACATTGAGTCAGAAACAATACTAACTTGGAGAATGAGTTATATAATAACGTACCTCTCGACACTCTTTCAGATTATCTGGGATAGGAGAAACCTGTAGTTTATCGCATAGTAACTGCCAAGACTCAAGGTTATTGACGTCGGTTCCATATATCGAATTGAATTGTTTCGTTATTGCATCTCTGAATGCTTCGTAGGCCTCTTCCGCGAATGGATCTCCATCGCGGCGGAGCCAGTTGCGCATTCTGTTGAATTCCGATGTTGCTGATGCATTAGGATTGTATGCGAATGTCGAATACTGAGAGAAAAACTTCTCAAGAGGACCTTGACCCTGGAAATGGCTCAGTAAGCCTTATTAGTATGCATATCTGCCTGCAGACGTACCGGAGAGAATGTTGGCATGGCCATGTCTCAAGGTATGTAGTATGCGGGATTCAGAGGGAATGAATGAATGAATGAATGAATGAATAAGCTCTTATCTCGCAACACGTTTATATATTATGTATGTACCCATACAAGGTCATTCACAGGGCCATTTATATTTCATCCGAGCTTCGTTTGAATTCAGTCTGAATTTGAACGTTTTGAACTTTCCGACAGCGGCGTCGCCAAAGACTGAAATCAACTCTTGATCGTACAACTCACATGACACCCAAACGAAGATTCTACCGACGGACAGTTATCATGGCTACGATCCGTAACACATTTTAGCTCTGATAGAGGTTGATCTACAGATAATACCAAATCCAGCTAAATCCCACCACCACATAGAGTTCAAACGAAGTTCATCACATGAAACCCTCATGGCCTACTTTGAGGCCAAATGACTCCCGAAAGAGATGATGCACCAATCTTATCAGAAGATCGCCCAACTCCGAGTCCAAAAGCCCAGGAATATAAGTTTTCTTCTGTTTTAGACCCACCACCACCACAGTATTTAGGAATTCGAGGACATTTTCATCTTGGAGAGCAGCGTGGACTCTCATTTCTTTTTCGATGGTTTTACGTTCTTCCTCTGTTATTTGTTTTGTCAGAGCGATAACCTTGCAGGCTGCGGTGCGGCGTTCGGGTATGTTAACTGCTTTGAAAAGAGTGGGAGGAAAGAATAAGCGATGGGTTCATTTGTCGGAAAGATAGGGAAGAGATCAGCAGGGATCAAACAAGAGAGGGATGAAAGAAAAACATCTGAGCCGCGGCGATGCCTGTGCTTTACATACTCCTGCGACTAGTAACCATGATGTTCGTTTGATTAGTGACAGCTTTTCAGTACTTCCTTACATAAAACAGTCATGTAAATTTTGTCGGAAAATGTCCGAGTTCCAAGTACCAACATTTGACATAGTCCCAAGGTTGCACGTCTGCACTTGATATTTTTAGTCCACCCTGACCAGATACCTTCGATCATGTGTGGCATTCCGAGACTTAATTTCACTGTTCCACGGACCAATGTACGACTGTAGTTGTGATACTGCTAGCTATCAATAGGCCTAGCTGAAAAGACGTACAGCGTACTTATCCAACTCGTACTTCCCTATATCGTTATTCAAGATGATGATGATGATACCTTGCGACCTCTTCTTTTCCCACGACTCTTTCTTCCTCTTCCATTTGCCTTTCCAACCCCATTTCCGCCTCCACGTCCAAGTCCAAGTCCACGTCCACCACGTCCACGCCCACCACGACCTCGCCCACCAGTGCTATTTCGAGTCCTTCCAGAATCTTTGGATGGATCGAGAATATGTCGTAAAAGATGCTGCAGAAGCTCGCCAGCATGTACACTTTCTTTAGGGAAATACTTCCCACTTGAAATGGTATATCTGCTCAGTTCCTCCACAGAGCTGAACACTCTGGCCACACCATTACTGACAAGGTCCACCATATTTACGTGAGTTTCCATTACTATCTATCAAAACACTTGATTAGAAAAATATAAAATCGGAGAATCAAGTTATATAATAACGTACTTTTCGACACTCTTTCAGATTGTCTGGGATAGGAGAAACCTGTAGTTTATCGCATAGTAACTGCCAAGACGCAAGGTTATTGACATCGGTTCCATATTTCGAGTTGAATTGTTTTGTTAGAGCATCTCGGAATGCCTCGTGGGCTTCTTCCCTGACTGGATCCTCTCTATCCCAGCGGAACCGGTCGCACATCCTGTAGAACTCCGATGTCGCTGATGCATTAGGATTATATGTGAATGCCGGATACTGGGAGAAGAACTCCTCAAGAGGATCTTGGTCCTGGAAATGGCTCAGTAGGCCTTACAAGTACGCATACCTGCTTGCAGACGTACCAGAGAGAATGACATGGTGATGTCTCAAGGTATGTATGAGGGATTCAGAGGGAATGAATGAATAAGCTCTTTCCCCGTAACGTGTTTATATTCTGTATGTACAAGGTTATTCACAGGGCCATTTAGGTTTCATTTGAACTTCGTTTGAGCCTCGTTTGAATTCCGTTTGTTTTTTGAACTTTTATTTGACCCCGGCAGCGTCGCCAAAGACTCAAATCAACTCGGATCGTACAACGGTTATCATGGCTACGATTCATACCACATATTAGTTCTGATAGAGGTTGATCTACAGATAAATACCTCATCCAGCCAAATCCCACCACCGTATACAAATCACACAGATTTCAATTGAAGCCCATCACATGAAACCCATATGGCTTGCCGTGATAAACCTAATTATCACGACTTTGAAGCGTGGACCAAATGACTATCCAGCAAAACGAAAAGTACCCCCAACGCGTACGTATAAGAGCTTTCAACTAAACCCTGTTAAATAGCCCAGATAGTCAACCTATTTTTGTTATGTTTCCTGGTTCCTCGAATCGATGCCATCTTCGTAACTTCGCCGTGTGCACTGCTCAGATTAATCGGGCCTGAAATTTACTAATTAGTACTCATTTTAGAACTTGAATCGCTCATACACATGTCTGAGAAGCCTGGTATAACTGGGGTCAGAATCATAACTCAACTTCGACAATGCAAACAAAGCAAAACATGCACGTATGATCGGGACGAATGACAGTCGAATCGGTTAACACGAGTTGACTGTATATATCAGTCTAGTTTGACTTTATTCACTGACAACGTCCCTGTGGGCGACAATCGAAAATGTTCTAGCCTGATTCGATATTCAGGGACGATAGTTCTATGGCAGGGTTGGCGAGCGTTTCAAAAGGGGTGAGCCAACTCCAATCTTAATAAAAATAGTATTTGGATCCATCACGAAACAGAGTCTTTGTCGCCACCCAGGCTACGGAAAAATTCCGCGTATGCATGTTCCACATCAAAAGTCAGCTAGGATGTAAAGTCAAACACGGGGCGATTACAAAGAATTAAAAGAAAATATTATACCTGTCGAGATTGTTCCTCTGTGAGCTCTTCAGACGCTTTCATACCGTTCAATGTGATGAGCCTGATTCAATGGGATCACACCATTAGAGATGAATAGATAAGAACTACCAGTGAGCTTACCATGAAACCATACGACTCCGCCCTTCCCAGTCCTTGCTTCCTTTAAATCGTGCATATCCGGTGACGAGTTCCTGAAGCATAGGATGAAGCTGATCCTTTGCACGTAGACCAAGCCGTAAACCATCCATGAACGTTATGAAGCTCTAACATAAGTGTGAGCTTTGATCGTATTTAGTCATTATGGAGATGATCTGGTGTCGAGATACCTGAGTAGTTTCGGCAACCCATTTTCCGGTTTCAGGACCGGCTTCACTGGAGTGTTCCACAGTTGCTGGGACGCCAACTTTGATTCTATGAAGTGCGGCTGGATTATCCATCTAAATCGGAGATGAGGTTGATGAGATGATGCTTCTGACCAGAACCTTACTCTGTACCGCTTCATGAAGTCGTCGACACTGGGGACATCGGTACCCAGAAGCTTTAACATTGTCTTGTATTGCGATAGGAGTCGCGTACATGCTGGCGAATATCTCTTCAAAATTAGATTTGCAGCCGCTCAGTATGAAACCGTTTGTGATGTAAAAATATGGGCAACACTCACTCAGCTGCAGTTATGGAATCTCGAACGTAAGCTCGTTCAAGATAGTCAAGGGAGATGATTATCCCGAACAAAGTTGCCAGGGTGCTGTATTTCTCTCGTTCTGCATTCGTGGTATACAGTCGTACCTCTTCATCGAGTGATATTGTAGTCATGACTCATGAGCTAATGTGACATTTCGTCACGGCGTCAACGTTCATTCTGCCAGACTCGGGGCCATTACATGTACTACCAACTTGTCAGATAACTACTTCATTCATTGTGCACCGCGATATATATCTTGTTCTTGGCCACCTTGGCAACAAATTTTGCCTGCCAGTAGTGTCACTGCATGCAACATGACTGAGATGCAAGCTCAAGCTTAAAGCTTCAAGTTGGCTTCAAGGCCGACGGAATAGGATTTTTCTGGACCTTTTGATGGCTTACCAATGGCTTACTGTCTCACCCCGTATCAAGGCGGTAACCTGTTTTCCTAGCTTTCTTAATTTCTGCGATGTCACGGCGTTGCGTCCAACTTTGGTCCAGCTTCCCTCTTTGGGTCCCAACAGTCCGAAAGGAAGACAGAGTCCACGGAGCGATGAAAGATTTTCACATCCACCCACTGCCTGGCGGGATTGATTAATGATCTCATCGTACGTGGATACTATGCCACAGTACAAAAAAAAACTGTTCATTTTTAAGTTTGGCAGGTACATAACTCAGTTACTTTGACCACCCTTTCCCATCAATAATAATACATCAATCTAGTCTGTGCTGAGGCTACTTCTCATTTCGTCATGCCGCCTAATGAGAATCTCACGTCGGTCGTGAGGTTGACCTTTATTCAACCACTGGAACGGGGGTGTCTGTGGGCAGAGTCTGAGTAATACTAGGACTTTGTCTATTCCGTGAGGTAAGATAATTTTCTAACAATCGGTGAACGCTGCTGTACTTACGTCCATACGACTTGAGTTGTTCTTTCTACTAGGAAAGGAGACTGGTCGATGATTGTATGGTATATTCTTTCTGCAGTCAGGACCGGCTCGTCCCTAGGTACTAACTATAGTCGAAAGATTAGTTGAACTCTTGAGAATATCGATCTTTGAAAGGCCCGATACTCACCGCAAGTACAACCAGGACTTGGGCGATCGTGAAGAAAATGGATTTGAGCTGCATAGTTGGCAAATCGGAAGAAAGAATCAAATTTTGGAAGCTTAGAACATCAGAATGTTTATATGGGTATGTAAGTATCTCCTCTTCTTGCTATTCTTGACAAAAATGACACCGGAAACTCGTTTCTTGATTAGAGTCGCTCCAAGACCGTGATACGAATCTTTTGTGTTTAATGAGTTCCAGGTACAGTGGTATTTGACTCAGAGCACTGCAAGTAACTATAACAATCCTTCAGGTAGACCTGTAATTACTGTCTGTTCTATGACAACCATTTGATAGACTGAGGTTTGAAGTCGTCGATAGTCGGGATAATATAACCTTTAACAAACATTTTGTCATAGGCCGACAGGTTACTGCTTTAGTATTAAGGTACGCGCGTTCAATTACCCCGCTTCCGACACCTGCTTGTCTACGGATCACAGTATACTCTGTCCCCCCTGTTGTGCTGAAACGCAAAGGCCCGAGAATCGTTGATATGACTTATTCTTATCCATCCCTCCATTTGTCATATAGCATCTTGCTTTCCTTTATCGACAGATCTAGAGGTCACTGGGCCGCACTCTGAACCCGAGTCAACCCTACGTCAGCTTTATTTCCATTTACATCAAGACTGCTTGGCTGCTTGTTTCGGAGACGTACGGCGAATGAAGAGGGGACGTGGATATAAAACTGGATGTTACCTTTGTGATTGGGTTATTTTCAACAGACATGTATCTCCCGCAGCTTGCTGGCGGGTTTTTTCTCTTTGCTGCAACAGCCTATGCTGAAATAGGCCCCGTCGCGAATGTGTACATCGGGAATAAATTTATTCAACCCGATGGCTTCAATCGCTCGTGAGTCTTTTCCTACTCCCCACGTTGACGCTGTACTCACTTCAACGAACGGCCAGCACTGTCCTTGCTGGTTCTTCACCAGGCTCATTGAGCTTTCCCGGGCCAACAATTCGTGGTCACAAGGTAAGCATCTTTCCCCATTACCTCATGGTCGTAAAGCCTGATGCGACCACCGAACTTAGGGCAATACCTTCCGTCTAAATGTAATTGATCAATTAACAGACACAACGATGTTAAGAAGCACCAGCATCGTAGGTTTCTTTTCTATCAATCGCACATCATTTAACCCTGGTCAATCAGCATTGGCATGGCATTTTCCAAGAAGGAAGTAACTGGGCTGATGGTCCTGTTGGTGTTAGCCAGTGCCCTATCGCTCCTGGACATTCCTTTTTGTATCAGTTTAAAGTTCCCGATCAAGCAGGAACGTTTTGGTACCATTCGCATCACAGTGGGTCTAACAATGACTACGTTTAACTCCACTCTAATGTATTTATTTGAAAAGTGACCCAGTACTGCGATGGTCTCAGAGGTGCGCTTGTTGTGTATGATCCCAATGATCCTCATAGATCTCTGTGAGTCGAATGTCGAGCTGGACATGTCTACATTGCTGACCGCTCTTTTGAATAGTTATGATTTCGACGCCGGTATGATACTCGACTTTGCACATTAGCTTCCGTCTCATTGAATTATCTAGAATCAACCGTCATCACTCTGGCAGACTGGTATCACACCCCTGCTCCTTCGGCAGGATTAGTCCCTACAGCTCAATCCACCTTAATCAATGGGAAAGGTCGCTTCGCTGGCGGGCCTACCTCTCCTCTCTCAGTCATCAGAGTTTTGCCAGGCATACGATATCGCTTCCGCTTGGTTTCTATATCGTGTGATCCCAACTTCGTATTTCAGATCCACGGACATACCATGGTATGTCCTTACTGTTCTGATTGTTGTCACATTTATTATGAAACTTGACGTTGCTTAATAGACGATCATCGAGGTTGATGGTATCAATGTCCAACCCCTTGTTGTCGACTCTATCCAGATATTTGCGGGCCAACGCTATTCCTTTATATTGAAAGCCGATCAGCCGATCTCAAACTATTGGATTCGTGCTAATCCGAACGTCGGTACTCCATTTTTTATCGGCGGCATCAATTCTGCCATTCTCAGATATATTGGTGCACCCAACGTTGACCCTACTACGCCGGACATAACGTCAACTAACCCTATGTTCGAGACAAATCTTCATCCTCTTTCCAACCCCGGCGCACCCGGAATACCTACACCCGGAGCCGCGGACGTCAACCTGAATCTAGACATCGAGTTTAGTTTCACTGACCTACAGTTTTCAGTGAACAACGCTACTTTTATACCCCCTACTGTCCCTGTTCTTCTCCAAATTCTGAGCGGGGCTCAGAGTGCCCAGGACTTATTGCCTTCTGGATCAGTCTACGTTTTACCACCGAATAAAGTCATCGAGATCTCCATCCCTGGAGGTTCCATTGGAAGCCCAGTAAGTACATAGCTCATAAATCTTTCCGCCAATGATCATTTTGAACGCTCAAAAAACAGCATCCTATCCATCTTCACGGGGTATGATCTTTCAACTCGGAAACCCTGTTATCTGAGCTTATAATTTATATAGCATGCTTTCGACGTTATTCGAAGTGCAGGAAGCTCAGTATACAACTTTGTAAATCCTGTCCGGCGCGATGTCGTCAGTGTTGGCCAAGCTGGGGATAATGTGACTTTCCGCTTTACGACCGACAATTCAGGGCCATGGATTTTGCATTGGTTCGTCTCCTTCCATAATTTGATCAGGAATAATAGTTGACACTAATTTGTTTGCGATAACAGCCACATTGAATGGCACTTGAACTTGTAAATTTTTCACTATGCTCTTCCTTTATCTCGATTTATACTTACGCTCCAACTAATTACAGGGGACTGGCCGTTGTCTTCGCGGAAGATGTACCGACCATCGCAAAAACTAATCCCCCAGGTAAAAAACCACTCTATGCCCTATCTTTGGATCCTCTTCTGACCGAGGTCAAACAAATATAGACGCTTGGGATCAACTTTGCCCGATATTCGACGCCTTGCCAGTTGAGACATTTAACTAAACACGACTCAAAATGGATACATTTAGTAGTTCCCGTCGCTTTTAGTTATATGTTGTAATTTTGTAATTAATAAGGCAGGGGGGGAAGTTATTATTATAACCCTCGGCCTCTGTTCGTTCTTCGTGTGTAGAGGGGGGCTTGCGATGGACTGTGTTGTTCGAAAGACATTTTCTTATGTATAATGTTTCCATGGGTTATGAGGAGCTCTGGACATAAACTGGCTTTACATAAATTACGAATAAAAATTTGATTGAAAGGCTGACACTCATATCCAAGGCATTATAGCCATTCTCTCTAGCCGTTATGGAGCATTATAACTTAGACGCATAGAATGCTTGAGCTCAAGTGCGATGTTTGGAAGGTATAGAATCGCTAGTACCCTTGCTGCCACCTGCTTCTCATGGCTTTGGATCTCCTCCAACCTCGAGGCTCCCCGCTGGTCTTGCAACCTCCAACACCCTCTCTGACAATCTGGTTTGAAACGAAAGCGTGTACATCCTCGAATCAGACAAAGAAAACACTCAGTGGGTTCAACACTCATATGAGAGTGTATTTTAACGTATAGCGAATATATTAATAGGACCATTTACATAAATGATAAGAGATGTCGACAAAGCGCAAACGGCCTGAACCGGGTGAAAATGACGATTTCGCATGGAAAAAATTATGATTTCGCATGGAAAAAATCTCTCCTTGTGGCAACCAGTGGCAACCTCGTGGTCAAGCATCCCAGAATCCAAGTATTTACAGTAGATAATTATAGACATGCCTATTTCTATGTAATATGTATATGTATAATACGTAATGTCGCAACTGCATGAAAATAAAGCCTGGAGTAATTTTGATGGAATAAATACTTGAATAAGGATATTTGTTGCATCTAATATAAGAGGCGGAGGACGATATAAGGCCTTCAAAAGTCCAATGGAGAATGGAAGGGCAGGTTGGGTGAACAGTGCAGGGCCGGATGTAATCCGATCAAAGATCGATTGGCAGGTACATGGCTTCAGAATACATTCATCCTAATCCCTCCTACAAGGGCGAATGCGACTCGTTTTCATTATTATTGTGCCAGTAGGAAGGCGGTGGGTGATCGTAAATATCTGCACTGGAAGATAAGACGGATTGAGGTGATTCAAGTGGGTGATGATGGATGGATGCGTGATCACGCCGCTCTCGAAACTCTGACGAACTCTCGTTGTCTATAGGGGATGATGCAATCGGTCGCGCAGCAGAGTTGGAATCGAAAGTAATCATCGTTGAGGATGTCAAGCCTGGTGGTCTGGAACTAGACGATTGGGTGTTTGTAGGCGAGTGAGAACTCAACGGTGAAGTCGATTCGGGCCGAAAATTACGATAACCTGACTTCTCAGATATGGAAATGACGTTGAGCCCACTAGGTTGAGAATTTGAGGCAGTTGGAGTTGGAGCAATAAGCTCTGTCGAGTGATTCTGGGACATCGTATCTGCTTGATGGTTCAATGGGAAAGGCGTCGGTAGAAGTGAAGAGTGTCGTGGTGAAGTCGAGCGTTGGCGAAATACTGGATAATAATAAAAACATGAGTCACATCGGCTGTAGGAATTGAAGACATAACAGTGTATTTTAAGACGTACTATTGGTGTCTCTTGGCCTTTTGACAGTGTCAATGCTACTTGCGGATTCTCTTTTCTTTCGTCTCCATAGAAGAAACAACAGAAAGACAATCACTAAAGCCAAGGCGCCAATAACCCCACCAGCAATCGCCCCAAGCGATGATTTTGAGGAGGAGGAAGGCTTAGCACTATTCGCAATAGGAGTAACAAAGGTGGTAACCAAAGGGGTCTGCGATGTGGTGGACCCGCCTGGAGGTGAAAAAAGAGGAGTAACATCCGTTGTCTGAAATTCGAACCTGTCCAGCTGAAACTCGGTACTCCCGTTCGTCGTAGAACCCAGATTTGTGATTACTGCTGTATGAAAGGTCTCTGGTAGAAGAGGTGTCTCGAAATACAGTACATTGAAGACTGCGGATGCATTCGATGTCTGGGAGGTAATGTTGGCTGTCCCGCCGTCAATAGTCAATTGCACCAAGTTCTTCCCAGCTCCTGCCGGTATAGTTCCCCAGACCCATAATAGGTGACCTGTTGCCCCCAAAATTAAATTATCTTATATGTGTATCGTATAACTGGCAAGTTTACCTCTGAACTGAAAAGTTGCTGTTGCGCCTGCCTGGCCCGTCGCATGTATGGATCCATCCCACTGTCTTGTTGAACCATTGATTCCCTCCCAGTTTCCGTTATACTGGATCAGGGTGGTATTCATATCGTCGATTGATGTTGAGGGGAGTGACATCTTGATATGAGTCCCCTGGGACTGGCGGATATCGTACTGACGAGGGGCCTAAGGTGAAGGAAGGGGTAGGAACATTTCTATACAATCAACTTCGCCGAGATTACTACACAATCTGCTGAAGAATGGTGAAAAAGGATATATCAAAATTTATTTCCGGCAAGAGTAAGGACACCCACCCGACTCAGTGAGAACTTGCCCACTGTTAGGGGTATTCTCAATTGTTGTAACGGCTCATGACTAACGGTCGCAGCGATGCATTGCCATTGACCACAGGCTAGAGAAGGCTTGAAATCGCTTTATACATTGGCTGGCTCCGGTCTGCTGATGAGGGAAGAATAAACATAAATAAAAGCTAGGGAAAGGGGCTCACTGAGTCTTGTAAACACAGGAATAGACCAGAGAATGGAGGTTACGAAAATAAACCAACAATGTTGCCCTTTTTGGCGGTCTTTCTCACACAAAAAATCCTTATCTGTCTACTCGGATCGTCAACGCGTTACTTCTCAATAATGTTTTGAACATTTGAAGGTAGAGCAAAGTTTGGGTGAAAGGCTGGCCCCAGACTGTCAGGGAAGAGCTTCCCAAGTGTTGTCTCTCTCACACCATCTTCCTGAACTGAGTCAAGTACTTGTGGGTGGTTTCCGGGTACTAGAAGAATCGGCATCTCGAGGGCGCAGAATTCACGGATAACTTGAAGACATATCCCACAAGGAGAAATGGGAGAATTGACGTTCCTGTTTGTAGATTCCATTACTATCAGAGCTGGGTTGTACTAGTAATACCCACGAGACGATAGCCAATCCACGGAAGATAAAAAGCCCCTCAGTCTGATTATGCCAAACCCAAGGTCAATCTGTAAACAAGGTGATTTGTGATAAATTGAAATTGGCTCACAACTGCCTTGACGATAACACTACATTCAGCGCAAATGTTTCCACCTTTAGTCTGGTTAAGCATTACACCATCCTTAGAACGTTTGGAACACAACGAAACTTATCGAGATATTGTCCACACTTGCACCTTTGATGATATCTCCATCAGATGTTAGCAAAGCAGCGCCAACCGGGAATTTCGAGTGTGGGCAGTATGCATGCTTCTTAGCTATAAATTTACAGAGCTAGAGTCAATCATCCACATCGTGATGATTAGGGGGTTCATTTACCTTCAAAAGCACCTTGGATAAGTTTCTGTCTCTCCTCTTGTGAAATAATCCAAGGTGATGGAGTCATATTGATACAAAGACTGATATAGTTAATCACTTGCGTATTAGCCTTCGTGGCAGTGCCAGGTTGAACAAACGAAAATAACACGCGGTAGTACTGTCACAACAACCTCTAACAACCTCCATGCAAGACCGAAAAATCAGCTTTCCAAACGAAATTCACAATCTCATAATCAATGAAATAGGATTCGAGTATTACGCAGTTTTAACTACCAATCAACTCTACACGCCCTGCCCAACAGCAGACACGAAGATTTACCCACTCAAAGCTCTGTCTGCCTACCGCCTTGTATCTCATCTATTTTCCTTCCTTGCAACTCCGTTCATGTTTTCAACTATCATATTGACATACCATAAAACGAGGCATCATGCTCAACGTCGTAAAATACACAGCGAACGACTCAGAGGTTTACTCCACATCCTTAATGATAACGACAACTTCTTCTCCTCGACAGTGCGAACCCTCGATTACTACTACGAATGGGAGCGATTTGGGAATCTAGATGACGGAGCTATCTTTTACAAGATTCTCAGCCAACTCCCCAGGATCCAAAATTTCAGCTTTGGACCATCGATCGCAGATAGCCGAATCAAATATCCAGAAATCGCACAAGATTTCACCTCTGCCATTCGAAATTTGTGCAGATCCCCGTTTCTTACAATTTTGGGCCTTCGGAATATCAAACATTTCCCGATTACGATTATCACCGCGTGCCCTAATTTACGAGTCCTTCGTCTCCAACGGATGACAGATCTCTGTAATTGATCATATATCAGGCTCAACCTACTTCCCTTTTATTGACTTCTAAATTCCAGCCCACGATTCCATGTCATCTCCCCAGGATGATGACTTGCTTTATTTGGATTCTTTAGAGATTGACGACGAAAGTACGCGTGCACTTCTCAAGAGTGATATACCGCCGCTCTCAGAATGTCTTTCGCGACTCAAAAGACTCCGGCTTCTGAGAGTGGGTTTCAAAGTCTGTGGGACGAGGGCGACAATGGTGAAGAAGTGGGCTCAAACCCTGACACATCTTGATATCTGCTATATCCTTGACCGTAAGTATCCATTTAAAATCCGTCCAAAGCTGCAGCGCATCCTCAAGATAAATCTCGCCAGCTTTCCCGGTGGCGGATAATGAGGAATTGATCGATTTAGCGCGATTACCTGCCTTGCGATCCTTGAAAGTTCACTTCATACTTGTTACGTCTGAGGTCTCTCTGCCCACTTATCTGCACCATTTTTTCAATCTTCCTTCTGCTCCTACTGGTATCAAGGCCATGGAAATTTCAATTTTCTGGCAGTTTCCCTCGGGTTACGGGGGTCAGCGTCCGAAGGACATCTTTTTTCCCGAAGCTGGCTGGTCTAAATTAGACCAGATTTTAGCTTCCGAAAAATATCCCTCTCTGGAGCAGGTCGTTTTCGACTTTCGTATCAGGAAAGCGAACATCAAATCCAGTCCCATACCGAAGAATGGGCCCTTGATGCATTCCATGATTGACACTCTTTTTCCCGTTGTCAAGGCCTCAAAACGCGTGCGGTATAGTTTGCGTTTTACAAAAAGACATACGCGTTATTTGTGGCTTGATGGTTTAGATGTTATCTAGTTCAAGGGTCATAAGCTCAACATTGAACATATATAGAAGCTGCTGAGTAGACTCGGAATAGTCTAAGGGACGGACGCCAATGAACTCACATTCAAGTGACATTGATAATCGGAGAGTAGCGGCACAATGCCGACCGCATCTCCAGTACAGGCGTGAGTTGGTTGACAGCCAGGATTCGGGAACGCCCCACGGCCTGGAGTTTGCAAACTTCCTTGAGAAACAGTAATTAATCATAACACTGGCCAGGTATGTAGAACTTGAACTAGTGGCCAACACAGTGCCTCCTTTAAAGCTGGTAACGATCTACACTTTTCATTTCAGCTAATTCAGATATTATAATAATCAGACAAGAATCAATTCTCATCTTTTCATTAACCCTTTTTTTATCATGGCTCTGTATGTGAGTTGACAAGCTGTAAATAAAAGACAGCTCTATCAGTGAAAATAATGCTTCATAAAGCAATACTACCCTACCATGTACGAACAGTTTAAATTTAATATATTGAATGAACCACTGATCGGCATACACACTGTACTTAATAAAATCTAGCGCATTGTCATGTTAGGGTAGTTTTATAAATAGTTAAGGTGCAGATACAGGATCTGCACCTTGGTCAATAACAACATTTACGGGGTTATCCAAGAACGTGAGTGTAAGGAGAGTCACTTGGTTTAGCCTTGTGACTGTTCCCTAACAGCTCAGGCCATGACCGAGATGGTGGATAGGGCTGAGGTCATAGGGTGGCCAGCCTATCAGATCTGGCTAGTAGTCAGGAGGGTGTTGTTGATCCCAACTTAAACTCTGAGATGGGCACAGAAACAGGGGTGAGGAAGGAGGTTGGCTGCAGCTAGGGATGCCAAAGTTCAGTTCTGAACCAGTCCAGAGAACCAGAACCAACCAAACCAAACCAAGTTTCTGGTTCAGTTTTGGTTCTGGTTCAGCCTCAGCCATCTGGTTCTGGTTCTGGTTCTTGATTGGCCAGAAATCTGGGAACCAGTTCTGAACCGGTTCAAACCATTCTGAACCACTATATCCCAAGGCAAACATTTAAGTAATATATTTACTTATTTGCATTATTTTACAGGTTAAATGGCACAATGTACCTATATCTGTTCTGAAAATATTTATTCAAGTCACCAACACCATATATTTCCAATCAGAAGTACATCACTTTTTGGTCTTGCATAGTACATAATCAATAATATGTCACATTTACTTTATAAATTCAGGTTTTATTAATATTAATATACAATTAATATACTCCTATTGCAAGTAGTGTTTGGAAGTCCAGTTGCAGGACTGGAAAAAGACTGCAAAAAGACCGGACCAGACTGCAAAAGACCGGACCAGCAGTCCGGTTTTTTGGTTTTTGAGAATCAAAGACTGGTAAAGACCGGTCTTCGGTCCTAGAACCGGTCTAAACCGGTAATTTTGTAGCCCTTATTTTTTCCTTTCGAACGAGATAAAGACCGTATTTATTGGTCAAATATTCACTGAGAAAAAAATAAAACAGTAAAAATGTACACAAAATAGTAGGAAACCAATAATATCACCATAAAATTGTCAATTCCCAACGGAATTTAACGTTCTTGAGCTTATTCTAAAGGTATAGATCACATCTACATATTTGTCTGATGTTATATATGAAAATATGACCGGTATTTGTCAAAAGTCCAGTCCTGGACAGTCTTGGACCAGGACTGGTCCAGGACTGCAAAAAACCGATGTGGACCGGTCCTAATCGGTCCAGTCCGGTCTTTTGACCTTCTAGAAGCTAAGTGGACCGGTTGCGGTCCCGGTCCTGTCCAAAAATACCAAAAAACCGGACTGGACCGGACTTCCAAACACTAATTGCAAGAATCCAATTCAAAGTTGTCACTAGTTGGAAAAATGATTTAGTAGTTTTTTTTCTTTTCACATTTACTTTTAGTGATGTCATAGTTATAACACCAATACTACAAACTTCTCACCTCAACTTTCAAGATATATTTATTTCTAAGAAATAAGATGTAATTTTAGAAAATAAAATTCAAAATGAGAATTTCTTGTCTGATTGGTGATATCCTAACAGAAGTTTATTTTTAACTGGTTCTTATGGTTCTGAACTGTTCTGAACCATAACTGAACCAGTAGAACTGGTTCCGTCAGGTCAGTTCAGTTCTGGTTCTGGTTCTGGTTCTGGTTCTGGTTTTTCTAAGTGGTTCTGGTTCTGAAAAATAGATGCTGAACTGAACTGAACTGAATTTCAGCATCCCTAGATAGAAGTAGCAGGTTGGCCAGGGAGCTGTTAGGGCAACTGCAGTACAGACTAGCAGGGGATCCAAAGTTAATAATATTATAAGTAAACATGTTACATCAACTCACCTAGCAGGGGGTCCAAGAGGAAAGGATAAGGATCCCTGCTAGGATGGTGGGGTATTTAAGTACTAATATGGACATAACGGAGATATGTAAATAAATAAAGAAGTGGTATAATAATAAAGATAATAAAAATGGTGTCATGTAAAGATAAAATAAAATAATAAAATAAGAAGTTGGGATTGGGAGTTGGGCTGATTGAGATTTGGGAGTTGGTTCAGGACTAATTGAGATTTGGGAGTTGAATCAGTCAGTTTGGGAGTTGGTCAGTTTTGTTGGTGAGGTGGAATGTACCAAGCCACAGTCAGGTGTAGATTTGGGAATGGAATCAGGAGTTGGTTCGGGATCGGGACTGAGGCAGGGTTCAGGCCCAATCAGGAGTCAGTAGTTCAGTCAAAAATCAGGTGTCCCCTAACAGGAGCAAGCAGAGGGCAGATGATTTTGATGGGATTTTTTGTTTTCCATTTTTGGTAATCCAGGAATGGCTTAGCTAGCTCAAGGCAGCTCCAGAGCTGGTGCCAATGGCTTGGCTCAATCAGCTCAAATGATGGCTCAACCAGCTCAACTGTTAGGGCAACTGCAACACCAACTTAGTCAAGCTAGCAGGGAATCCTAAATTAATATATTTATAAGTATGACTACAGTTAACTCATCTATCAGGGGATCCTAAAAGGAAAGATAGGGATCCCTGCTAAGGTGAGAAAGTATTTGAGTACAGATATGGACATAATGGACATATGAATACAAATAACTTAATGGTACAAGAATAAAATAATAAAGATAAAGTCCTAAGTCAAATTTGGGTCAGGGCCGATTGGGAGTTGTTGTCAGGGGATACACATTGTATCCAACACTAGGTATGCTTAGTATCACTATTACTTTCACCATTTACTCTATGATCGTATTACATACCACATTCCCCTTCCTGCCTCTTGTGGACATCCTTTTATTGTTGTAGTAGTTGACCCTTCTCCAATGACATTGTACAGATGTCAGTTCTATTCTTGTTATTGTACATGCTGTATGCCTTCTATTTGCTTTAGCCATATTTAGTCATAGCTTCACACACTTGTAGTATATAGGTACAAGGTGCTTATCTTTGATAAGCACCTTAGAATTCAAGTTGATTCCCAGGTTCTATAGTCCTCTAACAGTCACAGTGAAGTTGGGGCTGATCAGCTGGGTGAGGAGAATTGGGCCAAATGGGGAATGGAAGTTGTGAAGAATCAAGTTCATCAATGCGGCAGAATGTAGATAGTAGTCAGGACCGGCCTTAGGTTTGGGGCCAATTGGGAGTCAGGAGTTGGGCTTGAAATTGGGTGTCCCCTAACATCGACAGCTCTGAGCTGAGCTGGTGGCAACACTATATATATTGGAAGGTCGGTTGAGTACATTCAAGAATGCTCTTCATCCAATAATTATTGAGATTTGAAGTGAGTTCCCACTGCACCATTTGTAGGTATTCTATTTAACCCTTAGTATGTATGTAACCCATGGAGTGGACTTGTTGGACAATGCATTGAATACATCTTTTTTTCTTGCAGATGAGGCAAAAAATGAGGTTTTGACAGTGGAATTTTTTTTTGGTTCACATTGGAGCGGCTGACTGCATAGTGTACTTACAGGGTTTTGCATTATATAATGAACACTCGTTTTTTTTTGTGGTGATCACATGTGACATTTCCCACAGCCAAACAAAGCTGATCTTATCAACTGATTAATCTGGCTCAACCTCAACAAACTCACTCACCTTCCAGACACATTCTATCCTCTCGTAAACTCAGAAATATGTTCCTATAGCAGTCCACCACATATACTGCTACTTTCACCATTTTTTTGCCTGTTGGACCCTATGCAACATCACCCATGATATCAAGACCACATGTCTGCCTCATTTCTCATCCTGAACCTTTGGATCAATATCATTACATGTATTGTTCATTAGCATCCGAGTTAGCTAGATATTAAGAACACATTGTGCATGTGAAAACCCCAAAATTTTGCTTGCTCTTGGTGTTGAATATTTTCGAGCATCTGAACAGCTCTTCCTGATTAGGAATGATTAGTAAGCACAATAGGATATGAGTAGTAGCAGTACTGTACCGTTTTACTCACTTGTTTGCAAGGTGCTTGACCTGCGCTGGCCAAACGTGAATTGTATTATCAACTACTTCATTACTGAGTCTGATAAATTCCAACACTTGGTATTATTGATGTCAAAGTTCAGTTCAGTTCAGTTTAGCAGCATTTTTTGCTGAACTGAGAACTGAACTGACTAAGTTTTTTCTGAACTGAACTGAACTGTTAAAGAACCGGTTTGAACTGAACTGAACTGAAGAACTGTTGTAAATTCTATATTTTACTTATTATTGGAAATTTTATGGTCCAAGGACCATCCTTAGGCCTTAGGCACTTAATTTCTACTCATGTATGATCTCAGGACCCCTTGAGAATATATAACACCACTGATTTGTATTTATGTTCCAAAAGGAATAATGCTAATATATAACATAATCACATCATATACCAAGTCTGGCCATTATCTCCTTGCTCAATCATTGTTTTACTCCCAAAAGGACTTCCAAATCATTTGTACATCACTAAAGAACTAATTTCCAGGAAACATAAATCAATATATAGCAATTTCTCATCCTTCCAGGACCTATCAGTTCAGCAGTTCAGTTCAGTTCAAACTGGATGAACTGCCAATTCTCCAGATGCCTGAACTGAACTGAACTGAACTTTTCAGTTCAGTTCAGTTCAGTCAGTTCAGGTTCAGTGAGACAGTTCAGAACTGAACTTTGGCATCACTAATTCCGAGTTCTCAGTATTGAGAACTCGGTCTTATATAAGCTCAACCCTGGCAAAAAAAAGTGAACAGCGAGTCAGCATCTATTTGTGCAGTGATTGCTGGTCGGAGTCTCAAACCACACATCAGTGGTTCCAGGTTTGGACCATATACTCCACCATAGCAACAGTCTCTAAAAATATACCATTCACTGAGAAACATAACATAGCATACTTCTGTACTGTTCCACACTGTTGTGTACCTTAAGGCTGATTGTTTATACTGCTCAGTACCTCAAGGTTAATTGTTCATACTGTTCAGTATCTTAAGGCCTGTCATTCATATCACATATTAGTTCAGTTTGCATTTGTATTACTACTAGTATTACTATTACTACATACTAGCCAAAATCATATAATAATATGATTAACAAGTGAAATTCATGATTATCCAAAACATGAATAAGATTTATTATGTAAACTAACAGATACAAAATATGCAAGAGTAAGTAAAACAATTATCTATTCTTGTAATGTCTTCATGAAAATCTGCATGCCATGGAGACATTGTTATTACTAATCAGAGCATGTGAGTAGGTCACGTGTTGGTTGAACTTTTGTCGACATTAATTTTTTTTTGCTCCACCCACAACCAGTTCTCCCCCAATCCTCGATGCACTGCTCTAGCTACCGCTAAGGTGAGTAACTCTCTGCTCACAAGTACCCTGCTCACCTGAAATCTTATCTGCTAGGCCTATCCTATGCTCAGATTGTGAGCCAAATCAGCCAATAGTGCCTGTCATTGTCATTGTCAACAACAACAATGATAGGCATTAAGGTAAGTTTTTATTTAAAAGAATTATATTTAATGCTTGCTGATGAGTGTCCACCAGCCACATCATGTTGTTATATGCCCACCACCCCTTGTTCTCGCTGCCATGTCACCCCTATGCCCAAACTTTTGAGCTGGGATGCTCTTTGCACAAATGTTGACCCCTAGCCCCTCATTCTCACATACCACAACTCCTGATCTCTCAATATCAACCCCCAGCCCCCCATTTTTGTGAATGACACCTCTGACCCCTCAATTTTGACAGAGGCATCATATTTGTGAGTAACAACACTCAGCTATCAATTTTGGTACCTAATCCTTTGTATCTGCTATCATTACCCCTCTTGTTCAATCTGTTAAGTTCGAGAACTCTATTCTGGAGTATTGGACGGAGTTTGATCAGAACGGAACCACAGAACGGGAAAGGACTATAGCCTCAGCGTATATGCTGTGCTACCCTAAACCTTCGTGTCCTAATTTCGGAGTAAGAACAGAACGGAGTGGAACCGGAAGTTGCAGTAACTTAGAGGAAGACTAGGAGGAGGAAACTATGTTGATATTCAAACTGAGGGAAAACATACAAGTTCGAGTACTTAAATAATAAAAGGAATTGCAACCGAAATATAAAGTATAAATATAAAGTGCTGCGTTCTGCTCCCATAAGGTCCTGCATTCTTGGGGTGAATAATCCATGGCTGGTGTGCTGACTGATAGTGGGAACGTGATGACAAAGAAATAGTGGTAGTGGCAAAGAAGTGGTAATGGGTGCAGAGTATAGACGGAGGAACCAGAATGACACGGAGAAGTCTTGGAGTTGAACGTAGGAGGAGTAGTTCAGCACTGTACAGAGTACGGACTACCGGAGATAACTCCGATGGAGCTGGACCGGAGTAACATATGATGGAATGTAACACAATCCCAGGCTCTTGTTTTTGAAACAGTGACCCCTCACCCTTTGTTTTTGATAACACCAACCTCTCCGACCCCAATTTCACCCCCCATCCCCTTGTTTTTGATGTAGATCATGATATATTTGTGTACATAATATATGTAATACATGATTTTCACTTATTACTGGTTTGGATGAAAGGTAGAACATCTGTGCAGCTATTGAGAGAAATCTACACCCATCTGTACCATTCTGTACTGTCTCACCGTAAGTCTATAGTGTTCTGTACTGCCCTACTGAAGATATATACCAGTATATAATTAACAGTGTCTGTTATAAACTGAGGGACCCATGCTACAGCAGTACAGCAGTATGTACCAGTATGTACTGGTACATACCAAAACCTGGAACTACTGATGCAAAACCAAATCCTCGAACTAGGAATAAGTGTTTGAAAGTAAGCCTATGAGTCTCCAGCATACCGCTTGTGCCATGCCAGTATATAGTTTATCTCAGATTGATCTAGACTTACAATCACCATTCAGCACATCAGCAAAACCCCAGCTGTCTGGCTCATCTGGCGCCAGACACGCCAGATGGTACCAGACTGCCATATCTGGTATGGCGACATAATGACGCTCCCGATGCCATAACAGTTTCATGCCCCAGAACTGGATTCGGATGGCGGAAACTTTTCTGGCAACATAAATAATTTCTGATTCAGTTATGACTGAGATGTAATTATATGTATCATAAGTTTCCATTCTGTCAGTTCATATCAGGAATCTAACTTTTGTGACAGTTTTTCGGACAGTTTAGGGGACAGTTTTCATTGTTAACGGGCTAGGGAACGCAGGAGAGATACATATCATGACAGGTATAGACTGTATAGTATTGGATGAGGACATGAGCATGTGCTGAGATGAGTCGAGTTCCATTCATGAGTCCTATCAGCATCAGAGTCAGAGACTGAGAAGTTCCATGACATACCTATTAACCAGCCTACTGAACGCTACACAGCTTCATCCTCTGGCTCAGACGATAGCTGCACGAGGTCTTCGGGATCTTCCATTTCACTATCATCAGCAGTCATGTTGACCTCAACTGACCCAATAACCGATAACAAGGCCTCGTGGATCTCACCCCACACCCGTTTTGACAGGGTGGAAACAACTTTATAGTGTGCTGCAGTCCGAACAGCCCATGGTTTACGGACAAAGCTATTCTTGATGTCCTTGGTGGGCGCATCACCAGTTTGCCATAACTTGAGCGCTCACTCATGCTTAAGTAAAAAAATTGACAGTCAGAAATAGTAAAATATAAGAATGACTCATTTGGACACATCACTGCACCCGCTCCATAGCCATAAAAGTCGTCAGTTTTCATGATAACCTGTTGGTGAGCTGCATACACTTCCATCAATGCGGAGGTCTTTACTCTCCCCCACACATTCTGAGCGGGTCCGAGCAGGTCCAAGCAAATTCCGAGCAGAATCTGAGTGGATCCAACCATATTCTGACCAATTTTATATTAAATTCATTATAACTACCAAGGATCAATATACTGCCCTAACCTCTTAAATAAACCTTAATCCTAACCCTAAATAGACTCTAACAAAACCTTAACCTAACCCTAAATGACATCAGAACTTGGTCGGAATTTGGTTGGAATTTACTTGGAATTTACTCGGATTGCTCGGACCTGCTTGGACCTGCTCGGAATGTGTGGGGGAGGGTAAAGTACTGATCAATGCAGCAGAGCGGTATGCTCCAGACTAATAGCCCATGGATTAGCTATGTGTTTTGGAATAAATTAATACCTTTACCTTGGTTACTGGATCATGGTAGATGTAAGATAGCCCCTTCAGTTCCTTCTTGACATATTCCTTGTGTTGATTCTTTGAGTTCTTGAATGGTTTGGTGGCAAAATTTTTTGTGAGACGCAGGAGAGCGTGCTTGCCAATGGCACTTCTCCAGTTCCGGATCGCTGAACTTGCCTGGAAGTGATGACAATAATTATATCAGTAATAACCACTGAATGCAATATATCTTCCAACTTACCACAGCCTGGACGGCATCATCAGCAGGTATCTCTGGAAATTCTTCATTCCAGTTGTCTTCAACAATATCCTTGAGATCGGGATGAGAATTCACAGTGAAGGGCTCCTTGAGCATCCCAGCCCAATCAATAATGGCAGGAAGGACTGCATCGCGCCAAGTTGCAAGGTCACGAGTGGGGTTGTCGAATGGGAGGTGGCCGTTTTTGTAGCATGGCTTGGCTGGACAATGCATGGAGACTTGATGCTTTACAGCAGAAATTTCTGCCGTCTTCAGCTTGATGCCCATCTAAATACATGTGAGGAAGGTTTTGAGTGATTTCAATTAACTCTGACTTACACTCTTTGTTCCATGTTTGTGGTATTTCATCACTTCTGCCAAAGCTTCTTTGACTTTACTCTTCCTCACAGCTGCAAGAACCTCCTCATCTTTGTCTGCGTCTATCTCCCCACCATGATCACTATCCAGATCATTGCCATCACTTCCTGGGCTTGGACGCTGATCTCGACCACCTGTGCTCAATTTTTCAGGAGCCTGAGGATGAGCACTGGCAGTGCTGGATGTTGCGGGGGTGGTAGGTGGCGGTTGGAACGGAGAAGGGACTTGAGCCCTTTGCTTCCAATTGCCACATAACCCCCCTAATTCTGTGGCTTTCCCATTCAATCTGACAAAGAAGTCGCTTTTGTCAGCCAGGAGTACAACATGAGACGACACAACACTGCCACTCCCACCCAAACTTGGACATACTTCAGTTTCTTTCTTTGTTCATCTTTCTCCCTATCCAGTAACCGTGGGTCTAGGTGAGCATAAACTATTGGAGCGACTTGGCAATGTGCTTGAACCTCGGCTTGGAGCTTCCCTTTTTCCTGGATGTTCAAAAAGGTCAGCTCCTTCTGGCAGTCTGTTAAACTAATGGAACAACACTTACCTTTTTCTTTTTCTCCCACCGTTTTTGTGTTTCCCTGTTCGGCTGGACCATTGAGTCCTCAGACACATCACCACCACTGGCACCTTCTTCTTTGTCATCTTTATGATCAGCAGGTTTGTACACATTGTCATCTTCATCTTCAGAAATACCAAGACGAGCTCCATCTGAATTGGTGTGAACCATTGATTCAGGTGGGAGCTGCACTGGGGGATCAATATACATCTCATCCCAGTCAGTTTCCAGCTCATTGACCTCCTCCTGATTAACGATGGGCTCAATCTTGGCCACTTTCTTCTTTTGAAGTTGTTCCTGGTACATTTTCATTGTTTTGAGATCTGGGTGCTCTGAAAGTGACTGATGTTCTTTTTGTGAACCTTGCACAGCATCCTCAAGAGAGGCAATCCGTTGAGCACTTAGCTTCTGCTTTTCCTCAGCGTCGAGGAATTTCTGCCTTTTCTGAGTTTCCATGGCAACTTTTTTGGCAAGTTCAGCCTCCTTTTTCTCTTTGGCTGCTTGCTGAATCTCGGCTCTCGTTCTTTTAGGTGGTTTTGGATTCTCGGTGGGATGATCGTGTGGGTATGTAGTCTTGTGCTTGGCCAAGGCACACTCATCCAACTATGTTTCAGACATACCATGCAAGTTGCAAGTTACGAGTCTACGTGGGATGAGAGAAAGGACTAATGGCAAACATTGGCGTTGTGGTTCATATTTTTGTTGATCATGTTGGTGAGTCATGTGGTTCAGTTAATTGATCCTCCTAACTTAAAGGCACAGTTCTCTCCTTAGTACCCGTATTTTCTCCCAATGCTACGAGGTTCTCAATGCAGAGGCTTCCAGATTTTGTCCTGTCCATTCAAAGCATGCCCAAGAACCTTTCACAGTGAATCTGGACGCACAAATCATGTCCGTTCTGTTCACCCAAGGGACAATAGGCATCAGGTTGTCGTGCCTGGCATTCAAGTCCCACCATCACCAACTCACTCATCACCCCAGCGGCCTGACAACAACTCGGATCTGTTTGTGGAGGGATCTTCAGGACAATTTCCAAGTCCAGAACCGCCTCATGCAGCACCCAAACAAAAAACCTATCATCCTTTTCTTAATGGTGGGTTTCTTCAGGTTCTCTTATTCTCTTTTACTAACTCTATCTTTTTTAATCCAGGACGCCCCTGCAACAAAAATGGTCATTTTCTTCCAATGGGAACTCCACCACCCCCTCGCCCTACCGCTGCTCCTGGGGACTGGAAGCCTTTCGACAATGAGGTTCAGTTCAAAGTCGCTGATTTCCTTTACCACCAGGAAGAGATGTCGCAGGGAAACATCAACTATCTCCTCAAACTATGGGCGTTATCACTCCTCAAACACGGTAGCGTTGCACCTTTCAACACCTATAAACATATTTATGATAGGATTGATGCTATTGAAGAAGGTAAGCCATGTTTTTCCTTGATGACATCTTACATCTCTGTACTTACAAAATTGAACTTGAAAAGGTGACGCTCCCTGGAAGTGCTTCAAGACCTCTGTTGATGACTCGGAGGTTGATGACACTACACCCAATTGGAAAAAACAAGAGTACGACATCTGGTATCACAATCCAGAGGTAGTTGTTCGCAACATGCTCCCAAACCCAGACTTTCACAAAGAGTTTGATGCTGCACCATACGTGGAGCTGGACAAGTATGGTACTCGTCAACGCTCAGACTTCATGTCAGCAGATTTTGCCTGGCGCCAATGTGTATGTTGAATCTATTTTTCTATTGTCAAAATTGATGTATTTGTTACTAGGATATAATTTATGAAGAAAACCAAGCCGATAACGATGGCAGTATGTTTGTTCCTATTATCCTCGGCAGCGACAAGACTACTGTCACAGTTGGTATGGGTGACATTGAATACCACCCCTTATACCTCTCAATTGGGAATGTATGGAACCCTGTTCGACGTGCACACCGCAATGCGGTCATCCCAATTGGCTTTCTTGCCATTCTGAAAAGTTTGTGGTCCCATATCTGCAGAGCGCTTTAACAAACTTACCTGCCCTATAGGTGACCGTAAATAGGATAAGGACCCCACCTTCCAAAAGTTCAAGCCATGTCAACCCCAGCAGTGTACCGCTGTCCTGATGGCCATTTTCACCGTGTCATCTTTGGATTAGGCCCTTTTATCGCAGATTATCCAGAACAGATTATGCTGGCAGGTGTTAAACAGGGCTGCTGTCCTCGGTATGTTTTTATATATTTCACAGTCATTTCTGTCTATTAATACCAACTTAGCTGCACTGCATTACCTACAGATATTGATGGTGCGGCGTCTGTACAAAGAAACGAGTTGACAGACGCCCTTCTTGAAGAATTTGACTCAACAACATTGTGGGACGAGTATGGTGTTGACACAGAGATCATACCCTTTACACACAATGATAGGACTGAAGAATGAATACCTATGGATTATTCATTTTTCATAATATTATTCTTCAATTGAATCAACAAGATCAATAAACCAACCATGAATTAATCTACAAATTGATAGTGTAAGGGTCAAAAGTGTTGACTACACTTGTTGATTAAACTGGAAATTGCAAAGTTTTGAATGTTAAATCAGCAGATAACTATGATCTGAATTGATCTATTTATCATACTGTAAAATAACACTACAAAAAGTTCAGATTATAACCATACAAAAATCCATAATGGTCAAATGAACAACTTGCAATCTAAAGTAACTATCAAGTCTACAACTGTGAAGAAATTTGTCATACAAGTCCTAGGACGATATCAGTAAACATCAATAAAGTTCCTGAAACAGTGAAACACTTTGTGACATTTTGTGACATTTGTGACATTTATGATGTCATGAGACATATGATATCATAAAACAAGGCATGACATCAAAACAAGGCATGATATCATAACATAGACATGACATCACAGACTCTTACCTAATTTTGTTTCTCATTTATGTATATAAGTAACTAGAAAGCACCAGTAACATTAGTGAATTTGCACTCATTCTTTCTTTCCCAAATTTCACCACTGTGAATTGGCACAAGTTAGAAAGAACTTACAAGTGGACTTGCTTTCCTTCACTCAGTTCAAAGGGTATTAAATCCTAAAGGGACTTACCTTTGTTCTGTTTAAACCAAGAATATTAAATCCTATAGGGACTTGTCTTGGAAGCAAGGATATTAAATCCTTTGTCAGAGTCTGAGGAGAAATCCTTGTACTATAAAGCTGTTTCATAGTCTGCCTGTGGGACTTTAAATCATTTGTTTTTGGAACTGTTCATAGAATATTAAATCCTTAAGGGACTTGTCTGTGTTCATCCAAATTGGGTTATCATATAAACAAAGACTATTGAACCCCAAACAAGGGAATTATCTTTGTCTATCAAATCACACTTTCATATAGTCTGAAAAATTGGACTTTAAACACTGGTCAGATTAGGAAAGAAGAGAGAAAAGAAAAGAGACAGATTGGAAAAGATAGTCCAAAAAGAATTGGACTTTAAAACCTGTATTTGGAAGTTTTATTCAAGAGTATACTGGTTATACTTTCAAGGAAACCCCACTTGCTTAATACAGAAATTTGTTATTGGTTGCTGGTTGTTGGACTTGTTTTGAACATTTCCTTAAACAGTAATCTTAGAACTACAAATTTAAAAATCATATCAGCGACTTCCCTCGTGCCGACATCCATGAACTAATATCATCAGATTTACTCCATCAAGCTATCCAGGGGATGTTTAAGGATCACTTGGTAGAATAGGTTGGGGCGTACCTTGAGATAACATATGAGAAAGCAGAAGCTGATCATATCATGGATGAAATTGACCAAAGGTATGTCTACTAAGTTACTCTGTATCTTTTTTTTTTGCTCGTTTCTGAGGTCATAACTCAGGCTCGCAGCTACGCCAGCATTTCCTGAGCTCCAGCGATTTAAGCAAGGTCGTTGCTTCAAGCAGTGGACAGGAGACGACTCAAAAGCTCTCATGAAGGTATGTATTGTGGCATTTGTGATTGATAATCTCACTAATATTGCAATTACAAGGTGTACTTACCAGCCATTCACGGTCTCATGCATCCAGATGTGGTCAAATGTGTCTCCGCTGATGAACATGCTGGTTCCCTGCCTTCATTTTTCGCATTTTTGGCAGCGATGTCGCCCTATGTTGCCCCTAACACCGACTATTTGCTATTTTATCACATAGATAAGTCTCTGGCTATTCGGTCGTTGCCCCCTCTGTCCCAGAAGCTTCCTAAACGCCTTGGCTATATTTTGCTTGTATTATCGCCCCCTTTTCCAGCAGTACCTGGACGACATTATGTGTTCTGCCTCCCTTTCACTCCCTTTCACCATTGGTCACATGTCTAGTCACACTTTTTCCATATTTGGTAACACTCACTTGTCTAGGAGTCGTAGGCACGTCCACTGCCCAGGCCGACATCCTCTTACACTACACTGAATCATTCTATGTTAAATTGTCATTGTTACCCTACCAGCCATTCCTATCCAGCAACAATCATTGGATCGAGAAGTCCCTTAACACCATTGGGTATTTTAGGTTGCTGATCATTTATATTCTGTTATTTCTCTTCTGTTCCATCAAACACTTTGTTCCCTTTATTTTTGATACATTTACCATCACTCCTTGATCGCCTCTCTATACCACATGTCTCCTGCCGGTCCTCGGAGCAACAACCGGTCCTCTTTCATTTATCTTCCACTATCCCTGATGTTTTGCCTCCCCATTTTGCCTAGTCCCTCCTGGACTCCTGTTTCATCATTTTGATTTGTTTTATAGATACCCATGTGCAACTTAGCCATGTGATCTCCTTTACCTACTATAAAAACCTCCTGTAATTTAGTTACAAAGGGGAATAAGAAAGTATTTGCCTCTCTCCCCAGAGTAAGTCTTGTCATCATCTCTCTCATTGTTTGCCCTCGTTTCGTTGCGTTTTTACTGTGAATTGCCCATACAGCAATTATACTTTGTCACTGCATCGCCCCTGCATTATTTCGTCGCTCTTTCATTACTTTGTCGCTGTTAGGGCAACTGCGAGGTTGACTTAGTCAAGCTAGCAGGGGATCCAAAGTTAATAATATTTCAAAGGGATATCTACAAGTGACTCACCTAGCAGGGGATCCAAAGAGGAAAGGATGGGGATCCCTGCTAGGCTGTGGGGTATTTAAGTACTAATATGGACATAACGGAGATATAAAATAAATAAAGGAATAATACAATAATAAGAACCGGAGGGTCGGAGTCGGATCGGAGTTATGGAGTATCAGAGTGAACTAGTGACAGAAGCGGAGTTGGACAGAAGGACGGAGGTCGTCGGAAAGGCGGGATGTATGATTAAAAGGTTGAAATCAAGTGTCCCCTAACAGTCGCCACTTCATTACTTCGTCGCCCTTTCGTCATTACATCACTCCTCGTTTCACTCATCTCATATCTCGTCGCCCTACCTTAGTTGGAACTTTTCTGCATACACTTGACTCAGTGTTTAGGCCACCGAAGCCCCGAGCCACATCACACCCTCAGTTGGTACAGCACCTAGCGTACTGACAGTGTATCACCACATTCCTCAATTTCTGCTACCTGGCCTGGCGTTCCGACTTTGACCGCAATACCCTTGACACCCTCGACAATGCCCTACATCACTTCCATATGTATTGTGAAGTGTTTCAATCATTGGGTGTGCATGAGAATGGCTTCTCGCTACCACACCAGCATTCCCTTGTCCACTACCATGTCAACATCCAAGATTTTGGCACACCTAATGGACTGTGCTCATCAATTACAGAATCTCGCCACATCACAGCTGTCAAGAAACCGTGGAGACACTCAAGCCGCTTCAAAGCCCTGGGTCAAATGTTAATCACCAACCAACGTTTGGACAAGCTAGCGGTGGCACAAGCAGATTTCATTGCACATGAGATGCTGCCACCTAATTGAGGGCCACTGCCTGGAGCTACCGTGGATGCCAATGACGATAAAGGATGACCTATAGATGATGAGAAGGTCATGGCCAATGTCCAGCTGGCACAGATGAGAGGTATGCCTGCTGTTATTATCATTCCTCATGTTATACACTAATATATTAAATAAGAACACAAATACCCATCAGACATCTATGAATTAGCCAGTTACATTGAGATGCCAACCTTTCCAGCCCTCCTCCATGCCTTCCTCAATGACCAACTCTGTGAAAGTGAACTTGGAGATGTTGACTCTGACTCTGATGACGACCTCCTGCAAGGCATATCTCCCATATCAGTATACCACTCTGCTGTTGCCTTTTTATATGCTCCAAGCAATCCATCAGGTATCTGGGGCATGCATCGTGAATGGATTTGGTCCACCCCTTCCTGGCGCTATAAATCGTTGTTGTTGTTGTATATAAACACCAACCAGAGAGCAGTGGACCAGACCTTAGGTCAAGAGACTCCCTGTTGTTCATTTAGGGAAGGTATAACCTTGACTTTTAACACACAGAGGTAAGGGGAAAGAATAGAGAAGAGAAGGAGGAGGATGAAGGTCTTGGAAGATGAATGAGGTATAAGACAAGGATGAGGATGAGCAAGAGAGAGTCTTCAGTAAGACTATAGCGGTTGAGGGATAGGGGATAGATTGACAGTAAGGGGCAAGAAAAGCGAACTTAAGGGAGGAATTCACTGGAATTCCACTGAGATGATGAAAGTGGGGGGTAAGAATGAATTGAACTGAACTACCTATCCTGGTACAAAAGAGCAGTATTTATACCCTAAGGATGAGGCTATGTAAAACAATAAAAAGAAACAAAGTACGCGCTGTCAAAGGAAGAAAGATAAAGAGAGGACAGCTGCGAGAAGAAAAGAACAATGGAAAAGAAAAAGGAACAATAAAAAAATCTGTAAAGTGTCAAAGTGCGAGAGAAAAGAAAAGAAGGCAGTGTACATAGTCCAATAGCAAAAATATATCGACTCCATAGGCGTGTGGTCATGTCAAAATATGAAAGGTCCTGAGTCAACACTTGAAAGGCGCAGCCTTGTTCCCGAGAAAACACTACTTGCCCATGATCCCATGTCGCGCAGCCTTGATAACACTTGACACACTGCGAGAATAATCCTCTGCTGCTGATTCATCTGCAATTCCTGCTTAGTCGTGATCCTCCTGGACTTCCTAAATTGTCATAAAGAGGGTGGGAAGGCTTCAGGTACCGCGTGAATGATGGTTTTGGCAGTGAATGATAAGATAAGAGGTAGATGAGTGAGGATAGGGGACTGAGTGAGATCCAGGAGCGAGGTATGGCAAGATAGATAGCTGAAGCGAAGACTTGTGGGTCCATAGCCACAACAACAATGACAAAGCCTTTGACATAATGGGAGATGTAGCTGATGCGTCCATAAAGGGGCCGTTCTTGAAATGATGGACCAAAGATACGATCAAACGCAAGCCAATGACCGATGCGAATAGTAGATTGATCGCTTTGTTGTATCACTAGCCAAGGGACAAATGGATGGTAGATGTTAAGGAGCATGTCGATAGTGTAAATGATAGACAACATAGTGGAAGACATTGAGGATATGATGAGCGATGAGGATATTATCGTTGAACGAATGATTTTGTTGACCAGGAACACGATTCAGGGCTGCTTCCAAAATAGGTAAGTGAATTCAAAGTCCGCTTATTTTCATGATGGCAACTTTTAAGCTTTGTTCTCACACTACCAATCAGTATTGGTGCACGACAGCGCAGTACAGGACCTCGCCATGACTGTGCGTTTGTTGTGGAGAAGCAAAATGAACGTGGCTTTCGGGGTATGAGTGTGGTACGCATCAAATTATTTTTCTCATTTAGCTATGAGGGGGAGAAATATCTGTGCGCTCTTGTGGAATGGTTCAAGAAGGTTGGCTGGTCCCCCAATGAGCAAACAGGTATGTGGGTAGTAAAACCAGAAGAGGATCACCACGGAAAGAGGTTGACAACCGTTGTACATTTAGACACAAAGACTGTGACAGAAGTTCCATATTTGGGTGGTGGGAATAAGCCAGCTGCCATCAAAATGAAAATGCGCCCGCATTTTCGTAGCCGGACAGACCCTAAAGTTGCTGAGAGTGCGTTCCATTGACAGCTTGCAAGCGCATCCGCAGCACTGGCCTAAGACGAGGAGACGGATGATGAAGAGGACGAGAGTGGATATTAATATGGCTGCGCACTGTCCGTTGTTGGAAGTATTTTCGCAGATGAACTAGAGTGAAATGTAATAAGTCTCAACTTCGGATAGAAGTTTTTATATAATTAAGTACCTAGAGTGAAATGTAGAGGTCTTTGCTGTGATCCACCAGATCTGATCAGATCTGATCAGATTCCGGTCAGAATTTTTACAAGCCCAAATGGCAGTAATAGAGCCAATTTTTCTGACCAGATTCTGATCAGATCTGATCAGAAATACCAGATCTGATCAGATCTGATCAGATCTAATCAGATTTAATTCTGACCAATTTCCGAGCAGAATCTGACCATTTCCGAGCAGAATCTGGTCAGATTCCGAGCAGAAATAAGTGAGATCAGCAAATGAACCACTTGAGTTTACTAGAAAAATAATATAATTATGGTAATATGTCAAGTAGCACTATATTGAGATTAGATGGCAATGACCTTGTTGCCATCAAAATCGTGTATTTTGTTCAGTGCAAGGGGTGTGATCACATGATCACATGTGACTTGCACAAGTAATGTTGATTTCATTCTCTGTCTCTCACACCGTCACACGGCCAGTAACGACGACCACAGACGATGCACAGCATCGTCTGTGGTCATAAAAAGGTAAGTCGATTATTTTATTGACCCCCATTATATGCTAATACCCACTACACAACAACAGCAACAAATAACGGCAACGAATAACGGCAACGAACGACAGTGGCAGCACAACGACGACAGCCATGTAACAACGGTAACCCCCCCTGGTGAGGGGGGGTATTTTTTATTTTATTCTATCTTAATTCATTACTAATGACTTACAATAGTCATGTACGACATACGACAACGATAGCGAGCAACAACAACAATGTACAACACCACCACAACAATGTACAACACTACGACGATGACGACGTGCAATGGTAACCCCCCCTCACCAGGGGGGGTATTTTTTTACTTCATTTTATGTTAATTGACTACTAACATGTTGTATTAGGCCATGTACGACGTACGACATGCACGACGACGACACACGACGCGTACACACGTACAACAACAACACACGACCTGTATCACGACGAACGACCAATGTGACGACGACAAACGACACCCACCGGCTTACAACGACGTACAACACGACGGACGACGGCGGTGACGGCTACCCCCCCCCTCTCGAGGGGGTTTTTGTTTGTTTTTATTTTATTTTTAATTCTACCTTACTAATTACCACCAGATCCCCACTACTACCATGCCTCAACCTCAACACACCATCACCACCCCCCCTTTCACCAGGGGGGTTTTTTTAATTAGTTTTCGAATGATGACAAACCACAAGCCACGACAACAACGACAAATGACAACGATGATGACAAACGACGATGACGACAACGGACAACGATGACAACAACGGACAACGATGACAACAACGGACAACGACAACGGACAACGACAACGATGACAGACAACGACGATGATGACGGACAACGAACGACGACGGCGATGCCTCCTCGTCATCGTCCGTTTCGACCACCCACATACACCCGTTTTACGCCCATCACCCCCGTTTTGCACCCATCACCCCTTTTTTACACCCATCACCCCCGTTTTGCACCCATCACCCCCCCTTTCTACCACCTGCCCATTCATTTCACACCCACTCTACCCACTCATTTTGACCACTTAGTATTTTGATTTCATTTCTCTGATATCAACTAATGTATTTTGTTATTCTAATGTACTAGTAACTAATCCCACCTCAAAATGTATAATTAATCCATTTAAATTTAAATTTAAATTAATATGTTAGAAATTTTAGAAAAAATATGAGTTAGTAGGAATTGACTTATAAGTATTGCAATTCTGATCAGATCTGATCAGATCTGGTGGGGGACAGAAAAGTACTGGAAATGTAATACTAGGTACTGTTAGTAAAGAATTTCGTATATAATAATTGTTACTCACAGTCTCAACTTCGGATAGAAGTTGAGACTACTAAATAAAAGTATGCTAC
>MU130698.1:473576-497607 GCA_015039465.1 Phlegmacium glaucopus
TGACCGGGTTTCCCACAGTTATTGCAGTACTCATCGGAATCTCCATTCTGCGACTTTTCCGATTTGTTTCCTGGCTTACGACGACCCTTTCCGGACCTTTTCGAGTTGACTGCGAGAGCTGATTCAGCATATTTCGATCGTACGACATGAACGACGACGACACACGACGCGTACACACATACAACAAGGCAACACACGACGTCTGCTATCATTCGATTCGATGACGTACCAATGAGACGAATTCGTACAAACGACACCAGCAACGGCTTACAACGACGGACAACACGATTCAGGTAACGAAGGCGATGACGACTACCCCACCAATCGCGAGGCGGTTTTTGTTTGTTTTTATTTAATGTTGAATTCTACCATACTAATTACCACCAGATCCCCACGGCGTACTACCATGCCTCAACCTGCAAGCACACCATCACCACCCCCCCTTTCAGCCAGAGGGGTTTTTGGATAATCAGTTGTCGCTAAGCTTCATGACAAACAACAAGGTCCACGACAACAACGACAAATGACAACGTGCTTTTCGTCGTGGCATCTGCTTTGACTAATTCCCACATCTCTTTTGCAGTCGTTAGGTTCTTTATTTTAGCTCCAAGACGCGTCGAGGTGGTGGATAGGATGATATGTTGGGCCATGTACTCTCGTTTTTCGAATTCGACCAATCTAATCTCTTTTGTTTCAATCTGTTCTTCATTAGCTTTCGTTTTGCCATCTTCTAAGACGGGTACTCCGTTAAGCAATGTAAATGGCTTGGGCGCTACTGCTGTCCCTTCAACGTGTCTCCAGAGTCCCTTTGACCCCATAGCTCTTTGTATCCTGGGTAGGTAATCAGACCAATTACTTCCGTCGTCACGGAGTTTAGGCACTGTAAGGCTGGAAGAGTCGGGAATGGAATCATTATTTGACATAGCAGTGCCGGGGCCCATAACCCTGTTGGAAGTATTTTCGCAGATGAACTAGAGTGAAATGTAATAAGTCTCAACTTCGGATAGAAGTTTTTATATAATTAAGTACCTAGAGTGAAATGTAATACTAGGTACTGTTAGTAAAGAATTTCGTATATAATAATTGTTACTCACAGTCTCAACTTTGGATAGAAGTTGAGACTACTAAATAAAAGTATGCTACATATAAGGGAATGCAATTACATAATGCATTCAGGAAGTGATATGAAAAGATAAGATATATGATATGATAAGGAGGCGAGTGATAACTCGGAATAATCCAACATCCGTATTACGGAAATATATGTCCGTCAATTTTAGGGCTCGTAATGCTGCCTGGTTGCGCCTGGTCCTTCCAGTATTTTCCTCATCTTAAATCCTCAACGGTACGGTATGGGTCCAAAATGGATTAAAACGGCTGTTTGCCTACGACACATTTTGTATCGAAGGCCAGATCTTCAAATCACATTAAACATTTGGTTGAAACCAATGATCAAGCCAGACCCCGTCGGCACAACAGTAAGCACAATTGGGCGACAAACGTTGCTGGCATGTCCGATTCAACAAGTACTTGACCATGATAGACTGCAATTTTCTCCCGCCATTGTCGGTCGTACGCGATGGGCTTAATTTCCCGGAACTGCTTGATAATCCTTCACAGCTTAAACTGTCAATAACATTCACTGCCAAGGGAATAGCTAGACTTGTCGGTTGATCGTATACTTCCAGACGTTGGTATTTGTACATTGGTCCGACGAAACGTATAACTCGAAACAGATGACTAACGTAGCTACAGGCAATAAGTTGAAATCAACTAATGAATGAAGGTAGGTTGACTAACCTAAGTATGCGAATGATAAGATTGAAGGAATGATCACGACACAGATGTTGCGACCACAGATGGATTGAGGGTACTGCCGAATATCTGCACAACTGATAGCATAAAAAGAATTGTCATTTGTCACAAACAGAGTCGTTACCTACTTTTCATATGGCAATTGTTATATCACTAACGAGGGTAGCAGCAGATACTGAAACATAAAGACCCCAGGGAGCGTAGAAAAAGATATTTTACTTCTTGCCGGGGCATTTTTTTGGACACCTGGTATTGTAAATATATGAATACGCCAGGTTAGAGTCCTGGGACGAGGAGTGCTTTAGCCGAGGCCATGAAAAGTCGTAGGATAGATATCTTACCTTAGAAGAAGCCTTCGATACATGCTGCAATGAAGAACATCTCGGTACTCAGGCTAGTGTTGAACATGATATTGACCATGATATCGCGTCTCTTTTAGTAGCGCAGATCATCTGGGTATCTGACCTTGCACGCCTGACATAAAACCTGACGTTCGCGGATGATTAGATGCACAGGGAAAGAATCTAGGAGGCTCACTAAAAATATATACGATTTTTGTCTGACAAGCTTCCCCTGTCGAAATGTAAATCTGCCAGGTAAAGCCCATCATTCTGGTCCTGGATGTATGTATCAAGCATCAAGATCTTCAGGTTCGAGAAGTTAGCACGTTGCTGTCGATCTTTGTAGGTACTAAAGATCCCGTTTGCGACAGCCAGTGAAACGGGGACAGGAGAAGAGTGTGCCAGGACTGACGCGTACTGACGCGTGACATGTTGATGTAAAAACGGACATTTCCGGCATTGAGTAACGTATTTCATTGATACTATGTACTCATTTAGTCTTTGAACTTCTCCTCCGCATCATTCAAACCCTTAATCTATACCAACTTAACTGATACTCTAGTTCCATAATGGTGGGTTGGAACTCTAACCAATGACCAAGCCAGACTTGGGCTAGACTGATGCACCGATGTCAAAATTTTTCAAAGGCCAAATGGCACTTTTTGCGAGGTACAATTACCCTAGTATATGGCATCCCATCCCAATGCTTTTTGAACGGCGTCGGAGTTGAGTTGTCCTGCTTTCTAACCTTTCTGACCTTCAGTTCCTTGTCCATGGCACCTAATTATAATCCATGTCATTATGTTGCGAAGAGCAAGGAGATTGAACACCGAAGAAGCAGTGTCCATTGATTACTGATCCCGGTTTCGTCGTTGCACGCTCTCATGTTGACTTTCTCAGTGATCTTCAGTCTGGTCTAAGCACGAGTGACGTGTCCAGCGGTTTTATAGCACAAACATAATTCTAATAAAGCATATTACTTCTCTGGCACCCTCTCTACATGAACTCTCTCTATCCTCCCTTCCCGCCCATCGCCGGTTGACCCCCCACGTTAGACTTGGAAACAAGTATCGGTGTTCAGAACCCTGAGCCCTGAGCCCTGCCGATTTCGACCCCAACAACAACTACGTTTTTCCCAAATGGCGGAGGCCAATAAAGTGCCGGTGGAGGATAGCTCTGACAGCATGTGGTAGCGTCAGACACTGTCAGATAGCGTAAACTATTGAATGAACAGGGTAAAGTGGTTGTGGGAAAGAATGAGTTGGTCTTGATAAAGCATTTCAATGGCCACGTGATCGGACATTCATTCCGCTACTTTCAAAACATAGCTAAGGATCTTACAGCAAGAGCAGATCATCGAATCACCCATCGGACATTTGTTAATGACCGATATACTATGCTTTCTTCCATATATCAGGTAGAACTTGAATCTATGGTATGGAATGCTCGTATATCGGCATTCGAGTTGTTCGAGTCGATCACAAAGGTCGAGAAGGATTGAGCCTGGGGCTTGGAGGATGATTCGGCTTCATACACCGAGGGCGTAAGCAAATATACGTGAAAGGAAAACATGATGATAGACTATTCCTTTTCATTTCGGTGACGAGATCATTATCTTGACGTTATGGACAATCAATAATCACTGTTCAAATGTCCCGCCGGCAGACAAAATATTCATTTGATTGCCGACCGACGGCAAGAGCCGACAGCAACTTAATTCCGTCTCAACTCGACCCTGGATTATCGTTGTATTTGCTGCGGGGTTCCCCATAGAGTTAGGGCGAACATCGTCCTCTTCATAAAACTCGAGGAGTCCTTTTTGGTTAGAGAGTTGTCCTTCAAAGGCCAACCTGACATTCCTTTTACTCATCCTGAAGGTAATCCGGCCGCCGTCTTCGACCCACAATTCGTGAATTATCCAGAGTCTAAATTTTATAAAGGCCTCGATATTGAAAACCACACGCTATTGCCCATATCTAAACTATTTGCTCTGTGCTCATTCCTCACAATCTTCTGCAATGTCGGCACATTTGGATAACACGTCAGTCTCGTTCGTCCTTGACAAATGCATACATACCGATGATATTGGTTATTATAGCTATGGTGCAGCTTTCATCGGCATGGTTATCGCAGCAGCGTACGCTTCTCATCTGCTCGTTTTCACCGATGGTTCTAATCTATTTCGGTAGCTTATATGGAGGTACGTCTACTGCCGTGCCAAATCATGGATACAGCCTCATCCCATTCTCCCAGCTTCTTGCATTCAGACTTTGTACTATTTTACAAATCAGAATGACTCTTGGTTTATTAAGCTTACAGTAAGGAGGTCGATTTACGTCTATCATTATGATTTTTACTTATGTCTAGGTCATCGCTGTTATGGTTCTTGATACCTTCAATCAAATTTCGATGACACACTTAGGTATGTGAACCTCTCTAACCGCAACACTCCTTGGGCGGTATCGATTGACGTGGCGATTATAGCTTACACGTACACTGTCACATACTGGGGAAATGCAGAACAGCCATTAGTTGTCTGGTGAGCGTTCTGTGATATTCTTTGGAGCAAAGTTGAATATTAATTCCATCTTCCGTACGTAGGAGTTTAGGGGTGAGGTTTCTCCAGTGACCATTTTTTTTTTGGTTTACTCACTATCATGTAGACCGCAGTTGTATCCACTGTTAGTCACAATCTACATTCGATAAGGAAAACAAATTATTGATTTCTCTGTGCAGGGTATGACGGCGTTCGTAGTACAAAGGTGCGTTCACAGCATTACACTCACTGAGGACTGCGCCAATTATCGGGATGACACTTCCACAGTTTCCTTACGATGCGCATCTGGCGACGTAAGTTCTCGTATTATATGAACAACCCTTGTTCATTGATGTTCATCTTCCTATAGTGAGTGGCCGAAATATATATTTAACCATCAGTTCGGTGAGTGGTGTCATCATTTAACATTCAATGTTGTTTTTTCTGACGTACCAGCTGTTGCTAACGGAAGATGGTATTGGTAGTTGGCAGCTTTAGTACGCTCTCTTTCTTTTTTGGATGTTCCGTGGATTATACTTATCTTGGTTGCGACACAGGCAGTTTTATCTGTACGTTATATTACTTGCCGAGCCTTCAGTCATGACTTAACTCATAACGTGAAGTATACACTGTCAAGGGGTTAGTAGAGGTCTCTCGGCTACCTTAGGTGCTTGCTAACCTTTTCATGCAGCGCTGGTCTCAAAGATTTACCCTCCCTCACCAAAATAAAGGTAATGCATCCTCTATGCGCCATAATATTCCATACCGATACTACCTCCATAAGCACGAAGCCATTGCCATCAACGTCCTCGGAGCTGCCATTGATTTAATAATCGCAGCCATGCTCTGCACCCTCTTACACTTGTCGCGTACCGCATTCCGAAAGTGAAGTTACTTCTTTCAACCCTATAACCTCCAAAGCTCATATCGGACGATCTTCATATTTACTCAGGTCAAACACCATCATCAACAAACTTGTATATATTTTCCTTCCTTGTTCTGTTCTCTCCCTCATGTTATAACTCAAAATTTGTTTGTAGATTATATTCTCGGTTAATACGGGGTTAATCACCAGGTGAGCAGAAACATTCACTATGTACACGACAAGTATGCTCATTAAATGTACGACACCTACATGTAGCCTTTGTGCCCTGGCTTCTATGATTTCTGTGTGTACTTTCTTTCATCCTCGGGTTCGAGCGTCGTGGCCTAGACACTTTCGTAGATTCTCGTTGCAGGCAACACCTTCATTTATATCGCATTCTTCTTCTGCCTTGGTCGTCGTAAGTACTACAAGTGTCTACATCGGATTCATCAATCATCGCTTACCAACTTTCTAGTTTACACCAACTCACTGCTCTCCACACTTAACCTTCGTGAGGTGATACGACGCGGAAGTCACAGTGAAGGCTCATCGTTGGACACGATGTCGTTCTCAGTACAAAACGTACCCAAGATGGAATCAACGCAGGTAAGTTACATACATGTACCCGTTGTTCTCGGTGTTCCACGTCTTGCTGATTCTTCACGAATTTTCTAGAGTGAAAGTATATCTTTCAAAATTGATACCAACACCTCAAAATATCATTCCCATAATCACCAGAAACTTCATGAAGAACTGTCAGGGGGTCAGCATTTGTCACTTTTTTTGTTGATTTTGTGATAATCGATTTCTGACATACTTTCTACTGATATTTAGATGCCTAGAGAGACCTTTGATGAATGAATACATAGATACGTTGCGCTTCCAGTCGCAATGGCCAATTATCATCAAGCTATGGTAATATCCGCGCTCATCGGGGTCGAATTCATGTAATATATAAATGGAGCCGAGGATTCACGTTGAGTACGCTCGGTCGGCTATAGAATGTTTTTAGTGTAGCATATATACGTACTCACTGCATAATTGCATGCGAAATCTACCCATGAGGTTATTTATACCTTAAGTAAAACTCTTAGCAGAATATGTCCATCGTGACCCGGCTCTTTTGTCTTCTTTGCAACCAGCTTGTACACACACTCCGACAATTGAAAATCAGAAAATTTCTAAGTCGCCTGGTCTCCTCTTGCTATGTCATGTTGCTTTTGCCTCCGCCTTCTCTGGCAAAAAATCCTTCCATGGTGTTCTACTAGCAGTCTATTATAGGTCTACTAGTATTTTGAAGTTTGCAGTTATTAGATGCACTAACAAGTTTTACAGTGTCCTCCAGCACGAGTAGATGTCCACCCTGAGCACTGAGTCAACACATCACTTCCGTCTCGCTCGCATGAGCAGCAGCAGGCTCGCGTCGTATATAGGTAATCAGCAGGATTCAGCGCTGCCTGGGCCCGTCGTCTCAGGCTCTTTCCAACTGAAGCCGTCTAACACCGACTCAAGTCTCGGCCCTCAAAGAACCTATAAACAGTTTCGAAACGTTTTGTGGCACTAATAAAGGATATAGGGAATTAGATATGCAGTACAATATTCTAATAATGGCAAATGAGAACCCCCGAGAAAATTCGATGATATTAGCCTCGAAGTCATTGCAAAATCAACCGGTATTGATCAATTGTTCTCATCCTTAATCATATCAATTTAACTGAACGAAATGCCTCGTTCTTATTAACTTTAAATAGCAGCAATATAGGTCCCTGAGGTTCAAATACAACAAGGGGATCCCTTTTAGTGGGAAAGCCTTTCTGGCGTTAATACAGCTCTTCCCCAGCATTGAGTTCTTCGCCATAGGAATCTGAATATCGGTCGAAAGTATGTCAGAAATCGGTTATCACAAAATCAAAAAGTGACAAACTTTGCTGACCCCCTGACATTTGTTTATGAAGTTTCTCATCATTATCCGGAGGGTATTTTGAGGTGCTGGTATCAATTTTGATAGATATATTTTGACCCTAGAATATTTGTGAATTAGCGAGACGTGGAACCTCGGGAGCAAGAGGGTAAATGTATTTGAAATGTATGTAATTTACCTGCGTTGATCCCATCTTGGGCAAGTCACGTAATGAGAGTGGCGCGTTCGTCAAGCCGTCACTGTGACATCCGGCTCTCATCATGTTGCGAAGGTTAAGTGTGGAGAGCAGTGAGTTGGTGTACACTGGAACGTTGGTAAGCGATGATTGATGAGTCCTATGTGGACATTTAGAGTACTTACGACGACCAAGACAAACTAAGAATGCGATATAAATGAAGGTGTCCCCAGCAACGAGAATCTACGAAAGTGTCTAAACCAAGTGAGTTTGAGGATGAAAGGAAAGTACGCACCGAAACCATAGAAGCCAGGGAAAAAATGCTACATGTAGATGTCGCACATTTAATGAGTCTAGCTGTCGTATAAATAGTGAATATTTCTGCCCACCTGGTGATGAAACCAGTATTAACCGAGAATAAGATCTGCAAATAGATTCCGAGTTATGAAGGAGGAGAGAGCAGAGTAGGGAACGAAAATAGATACCAGTCTGTTGATGATGGAGTCTGATCTGAGTAAATACGAAGATCATGAGCTTTGGAGGTTATGTATAGGAAAGAAGTGACTTCACTTGTGGGATCCGGTACGCGAAAAGTGTAAGAGGATGCAGAGCAGTGCTGCGATTAGCAAATCAGTGGCAGCTCCGAGGATGTTGATGGCCATGGATTCGTGCTTGTGAAGATAGTATCAGTATGGAATGTTATGGCGTATAGAAGATCCATTACTTTGATTTGGGCGAGGGAGGCTAAATCTTTGACATGGGCACTGCAGCAAAAAGTGAGCAAGAATAAAGTAGGCGAGAGAATTCTACTGGCGCCTTGACAATGTATACTTCACGTTATGAGTTCAAGCATGACTAAAGCTCGACATGAAACGTAACGTACAGACAAAACTGCCTGTGTGGTAACCAAGATGAGTATGATCCATAGAACATTCAAAAACGAAAGCGAGTGTACCAAAACTGACAACCACCAATATCATCTTTCGTTAGCGACAGTCGGTACGTCAGAAGGCAACATTGAAAGTCAATAATGACACCACTCACCGAGATACCGGTTAAATATTTATTTTGGCCGCTGACTATAGGAAGATGAACATTGAAATATTGATTGGTCATATGATACAGGAACGTACATCGCCAGATGCGCATCGTCAGGAAGCTGCGGAAGTGTCATCCCGATATTCGGCGCAGTCTTCAATGAATGTAATGTAAACGCACCTTTGTACTATCAACGCCGTCACTCCCTGCAGAGAGGAATCATTAGTTTATTTTCGTTATTGAATGTAGATTGTTACTAACAGTGAGTATAACTGCGATCTGTATGATAGTGAGCAAACAAAGGAAAAACGATCATTGGACAAACCTCACCTCTAAACTCCTACGTACGGAAGATGGAGTCAAAATTCGATTTTTTTCCAGAGATTTTACAGAACCCTCACCATATATGTACCGGTTGTTCTGTATTTCCCCAGTATGCGATACTAAACGTGTAGACTGTAATCTCCAGGTCAATCAATGCCGCCCCAGGAGCGTTGTGGTTAGGGAGGGTACCTAGGTGCGTGACCGCAACTTGATTGATGGTATCGAGAACCATAAGAAGGGTGACCTAGACATAATTCAATATCATAATAGACATAGATCGAGCCGCTTACCGTAAGCTTAATATACCAAGGGTCATTCTGTTTTGTAAAGTAATACAAAGTCTGAACGCAAGAAACTGGAGAATGGGATGAGGTTGTATCCATGATTTGGCACAGTAGTTATGCGTACCTCCATATAAGCTACCGAAATCGATTAGAACCATCAATGAAAACGAGCAGATGAGAAACGTACGCTGCTGCGACAACTACGCCAATGAAAACTGCACCATAGCTATAATGACCAATATCATAATCGATATATCTGCATTTAAAGACGAGCGACAAACGACACTGACGTGTTATCCAAGTCTGTCGACATTGCAGAAGATTGCGGGGAACGAGCGCTGAGCTTGGAGGTAGCTTGAAGATATGGGGAACTTAGCAATACCGTACGGTTTTCACTATTGAAGCCTTTGTAATTTTTAAACCTGGATAATTAACGAATTTATGGGTCGAAGATGGCGGCTTGGACCTTTTTTACATTTTGAAGACTATCTCTCTAACCCCAACTAACCCCAAGGGATCTTCTTCAAGTTTCAGCTTTCATTGTTCAATGTTCGCTTTAAATCTATGGGGAACCACGTGGCAATTACAAGGTGGTATAAGGACCTAGGGTCCAGTTGAGGTTGTGGTTGAAGGCAAATATGCTGCGACTGTCGGCCTTGCGCATCAGTCGGCAATTAAATAAACAAACTCCCACGGCCACGGATCACGAGATCTCGTCACCGACGTATACTCGCTTACGCCATGCACGGTGTATAGAGCCGAATCATTGTCGAACTTCCCGCTCAAGCCTTCCCGAGATGATACTCAATTAAAACTCTTGCCACTCCCAAAATCGCAACTGTAATTCCAGCTCGGAAATTTATCAAAAAATCGTCGTCTAAGTTTCAGTTGACCAAGAAAACTTATCCTAAAAATGGATTTTGGCCCCTGCATGGTGTTGGTTTCCCTTAATTTCCTTTCAAGTCTTAGCCGATCAGATGGATAAGTATGGATAGTCTTCCAGTTTTACAGGTGTTTTGCATCAATAGTAAACCGTTAGAAAAACTCATTACATAAGGAGAATCTGCAGAACCTTCATAATCGAACTTCCAACCACGATCCCATTCCCTAACCCTTTTGAAAGCGAGTATTTTAGACATTTACATCTGTGATGTTAAGACTTTCGACACTCCGACAATTGAATTTCCAAGTCATCTGGTCTCCTCTTGCCACGTCGTCTTGCTTTTGCCTTCTTCTCTGGCAATAAAGTTCTCTATTATTGGTGCTTCCATGGAGGCATTCCTCTTCTTGTCTATTGTAGGTCTAACCGTCTAATTAAGTTTGCACTAATTAGACGTACTAATACAAGTTATAAAGTGCCCTCCTGCACGAGCAGGTGCACGTCCACCCTGGGTACTGAGGTCGACACATTCACTTCCGCCTCGCTCGCATCAATAGCAACCAGGCCGCCGCTCGCGTCTTATATGGATAATCAGCGGGATTCAGCGCTGCCTGGGCCGTCGCCTCTTTCCAACTGAACCCGTCTGATATCGACTCAGGTCTCCGCCCTCGAAGAACCTATAAACAATTAGGAGGATGGTCTCGAGAGGTTTTGGAGGGCTAACAAAAGATACAGGGAACTAGATATACATGTGTGGCTACATAGTGTCTTTATATAATAGTTTTATGCAGTGGTTTTATAGCAATGGTAAATATGTATGGAGAGAAATCGATGATATTAGCCTCGAAGTCATTACGAAATGAACCAATGTTAGTCAACGTTAAAGGTTAATCATTCTCATTTCAAACGTACCAATTTGACTGAACGAAGTAGGAACTTATGAGAAGACTTTGTCACATTCCCCGATGAAAACTGATTTAAATCTAGTTAGATTGGATATTCTTATTTACTCTGGTAACATCCGTTTTTTACTGGGTTTAAATAACACCAATCTAGGTCCCGGAGGTTCAAATACAACAAGGGGATCACTTTTTGGCGTTTTGGCGTTAAGACAACCCTTCCCCATCATTTTCTTCACCATATAGTAAGTACTAGGCAACTGAATGTCGGTGGAAAGTATATCAGAAATCGGTTATCACAAGATCAAAAAGCGAATGCTGACCCCTTGAAATTTCTTTATAAAGTTTCTGGTCATCCGAAGGGTATTTTGAAGTGTTGGTATCTATTTTGATAGATATATTTTCACCCTAGAATATTCGTGAAGAATCAGCAAGACGTGGAACATCGGGAGCAAGAGGGTAAATGTATGTAATTTACCTGCACTGATCCCTTCTTGGGCAACTCTCGTAATGAGAGCGACATCATGTCCACCGAGCCTTGATGAGATCCGCTTCTTATCATCTCACGAACGTTGAGTGTGGAAAGCAGTGAGTTGGTGTACACTGGGAAGTTGAGTTGGTAAGCGTGATTGATAAGTCCGATCTAGACATTTGGAGTACTTACGACGACCAAGGCAGAAGAAGAATGAGATGTAAATGAAGGTGTTGCCCGCAACGAGAATCTCCAAAAAAATTCTAAGCCAAGCGAGTTCGAGGATGAAGGGAAAGTACACACCGAAACCATAGAAGCCAGGGCGAAAAGACTACATGTAGGTGTCGTACATTTATTGAGTCTAGTAGACATATAAATAGTGAATATTTCTGCTCACCTGGTGATTAAACCGGTATTAACTGAGAATAAAATCTGAAAATAGATTTCGAGTTATAACATGAAGGCCGCTAAGAAGAGAACAGAACAGGGAACGAAAATAGATACCAGTTTGTTGATGAGGGTGTCTGATCTGAGTAAATACGAAGATCATGAGCTTTGGAGGTTATGCATAGGAAAGAAGTGACTTCACTTTCGGAATCCAGTTCGCGACAAGTTTAAGAGGGTGCAGAGCATAGCTGCGATTAACAAATCGGTGGCAGCTCCGAGGATGTTGACGGAGATAGACTCGCGCTTGTGAAGATAGTATCAATATGGAAATTTATGGCATATAGATGATCTATTACCTTGATTTTGGTGAGGGAGGCTAAATCTTTGAAATGAGCGCTGCAGGAAAATGTGAGCAAGAACTAAAGTAGGGGAAGAATTCTACTGACGCCTTGGCAATATAATCTTCACGTTATGAGTTAAACCATGACAGAAGCTCGACATGAAATGCAACGTACATACAGAACTGCCTGTGTGGTAACTAAGATGAGTATGATCCATGGAACACTCAAAAAAGAAGGTGGCCGTACCAAAACTGGCAAGCACCAATATCATCTTTTGTTAGCAACAGTCGGTACGTCAGAAGACAACATTGCAAGTCAACTAATGATGCCACTCACCGAGCTACCGGCTAAATATATATTTCCGCCGCTCACTATAGGAAGACGAACATCAATGATCAAGGTTTGGTCATATGATACGACAACGTACATCGCCATATGCGCATCGTAAGGAAGCTATGGAAGTGTCATCCCGATGTTCGGCGCAAAATGTAATGCTAAACGCACCTTTGTACTATCAACGCCGTCATTCCCTGCAGAGAAATCAATAATTTGTCTTCGTTATTGAATGTAGATTGTTACTAACAGTGAATATGACTGAGATCTGTATGGTAGTGAGCAAACCAAGGAAAAATGGTCACCGGACATATCTCACCTCTACACTCCTACGTTCGGAAGATGGAATCAAAATTCTATTTTGCTCCAAAGATATCACAGAACTCTCACCAGATATGTACCGGTTGTGCTGCATTTCCCCAGTTTGTGATACTGAACGTGTAGACTGTAATCGCCACATCAATCAATGCCGCCCCAGGAGCGTTGCGGTTAGGGAGGTACACACCTAGGTGGGTTACCGCAACTTGATTGATGGTATCAAGTACCATAAGAAGGGTGACCTAGACATAATTCAATATCATAATAGACATGGATCGAGCCGCTTACTGTAAGCTTGATATACCAAGGGTCATTCTGATTTGTAAAGTAATACAAAGTTTGAACGCAAGAGACTGGAAAGTGGGATGAGGTCGTATCCATGATTTGGCACAGCAATATATGTACCTCCATATAAGCTGCCAAAATCGATTAGAACCTCGCTGAAAACGAGCAGATGAAAAACGTACGCTGCTGCAACAACTACGCTGATGAAAACTGCACCATAGCTATAATAACCAATATCCATCGATCATCGATATATTTGCATTGTCAAGGACGAACGACACTAACGTGTTATCCAAATCTGGCAACATTGCAGAAGATTGTGGGGAGTGAGCGTTGAGCACTGAGCTCGCAAGGTAGCTTAGAGATGTGGGGAACTTAGCAATTGCAGCGTGTGGTTTTCAATATCGAGGTCTTTATAAAATTTAGACTCTGGATAATTCCGGGCATAATCGATTTCCACGTATGTGTGGGGTGGCGTCGAATGACTGGATTCCCTTCAGGGTCAGTCAACAGAACGTTAGGTTTGCCCTTTTTTAGTTTTAAATAATATGTCTCTAACCTCAAAGGAAGTTTCAGGTTTCAAGTTTTGAATAGCACAATGTGTGCTTGAACTCTATGGGGAATCACGTACCAATTATAAGATGGTAAGGGACAGGTAAGGACCTAGGGTCAAATTGAAGTAGAATTGAGTTGTGGTTGACGGCTAGTCTGCTGCGACTGTCGGCCTTGCCACCAGTCGGCAACCAAATGAACAATCCTTCTGCCGGCGGGAAGTCACCGAAATGACCATGGTACTCGTTTTCACGTATACTTGCTTACACCATGCACGGTGTATAGAGCCGAATCATTGTCGAAGCCCCAGACTTAAGCGTTTCGGGATGCTACTCAAGAGCTAAGAAGTCAGAATGAGCTCCGATTGAGCAGAGCTTTCGAGCCATCTGATTTTTTCCCCCGAAATTTTAAGTTTGAAGAACAAAAACTTACCCTAAAAGTGGGGGTCAGCAATCTCAGGCAGTGTGACGTACCGTAACATCACGGCGTGACATCACGGTCACCCTCAAATAAGTGACCCACGGAAATTGTGCTTTCCACAATGGCTTGCAGCCCAGCCTGGGTGGTTTTATTAAATAATAAGTATCAAAACAATTTAATTTGAGGTTTTAAATGTTTGTAGGAGGTATAGATGTTGCTGAGTGACAGTAATCCTTGCCAAAAGTGCTAAATTAAAAAAGCTAAAATTGAAGCTTTATAGACTCTGCAGGAAGCCATTTAAACAACAAGCTCTGGTGAGATAAAATGTTTCTTATGTATGGAACCTTAATTCCTCTTGATTACTTTTTTTACATAATAAATTTTAGTGAAGATAGCAGTGTAATTTCCATAAAAGGAAGATTTAAAAAATAAGGAAAAATATTTTGATCAAGAGATATTGTCCAGATTGATGAAAAAATGATACTTTGTTATTGGACTGAAGCACCATATTGAGTTCCTGATAGTGTCTATAGACAATTTCTGTTTGTGCTGCCAAATTCAGCCTGAGAGCTGCTTTGTAAGCAGCTCTCATCCACCAATCTGACTTCCTTTCACTTCTACCTCCACCATATTGTTCTCTCATCTGTCCTAGCTATCAAATATTGTTCATTTAGTCATATAGTGTTGGTAAACAAGCCTATTCTACCTCTAAATTATACTTAGCTTTCAAGATTTAGCTCTGATCTGTTAGGGGACACTCAATTTCAACCTTAGAATCATACATCCCGCCTTTCTGACGACCTCTGACCTTCCGTCCAACTCCGCTTCCGTCACCCTCCGCTTCCGTCACCGGTTTACTCCGGAACCCTGTAGTTCCACTCCGACTCCGATCCTCCATTTCGCTCCATCTTTTATTTCTATTTTTCACATCACACCACTTCGTATTTAATTAATTAATTATTAACATATCATTCCTTTATTTATTTTATATCTCCATTATGTCCATATTAGTACTTAAATACCCCCAGCCTAGCAGGGATCCCCATCCTTTCCTCTTTGGATCCCCTGCTAGGTAAGTCACTTGTAGATATCTTTTCTGAAATATTATTAACTTTGGATCCCCTGCTAGCTTGACTAAGTCAGCGTCGCAGTTGCCCTAACATGATCTTAATCTGATTGGACTGATATCCTGGTATTGCAGTTTTTGATATCTAAAAACATGTAAGTTTTAATTTCCTTATGTTTCTCAAGTATATTAAAGCTCTAACTGTTCAAAACTTCAATCTACAGTTACAATTCACCAAATTTCCTCACATTTTTACCTTTTGACCAGTCATGCCCCCAAGAGGAGCTCGAGCCCGAACAGCTAACCTTGAAAATCTCCAAAAGGCAAGAGATGCTAACCTTCTAAAAGATCCTGCAGCTTCAGCTTCAGCTTCTGCTTCTGCAAACTTTGAGAGTACAGTAATTCAATATCAGCAGCAACTTGCAGATATGGAGGCTCAAATTACTTCTCTTGAAGTTGAGCTAGAAAAGTCTCATGAGCAGTGTTCTAAATTCTCAGAGCTTCTGGAGAATGCTCAAAAATATATTGAGCAGTTAAGATCTGCACTTGAAGTTGAAAAGGATTGTTACAAAGATCTTTATCGCCAGTTGCAAAATGAATGTCATGCTCTTAGTTGCATTCTGTACTGGAGCACTGGTGACCTGGAAGTGTTTCACATCTGAATTTGCACCTGGTGGCTTAGTTGATAAGGCTACACAGGAAGAAAGAGATTTAGCATGGATGTCTTCAACTAATGATATTAATGAAGGAGCACTGGGATCATTCCGTGTTCTGATGCGGCATCAACCTCAACTTACTCTTCTACAATACAATGCACAGACAATGTTCTTCTGGAACAATACTGGGGCATTTATGAATGAAATGTTCTCAGATACAACTCATCAATATATCTGAGCAGTTTCAAGAGAGAGAGATACTTCTGAGAAGGAGTGTCTTGAACAAATTGTTCAGCATACTGAGGAGAAAATTGCCAAGAAGGTAGCTGCTAAAACAAAGCATACAGAACGTGCAGTTCAAGTTGCAGATCGTATTTCCAAAGTTGCACTAATTTTCAAGGAGGATGAGATTGACAAGCTGAAAGGAGAAAAACTGAAGGATCATTTTCAGGCTTTCAAGAAAGCAGGTGCTCCAAATCTTGGCACAATTAACAGCAAGTCAAAAGTTGCAGAGAAGAGAGAAGCTATCAAAGCAGCAATCAGATCATATAACAAGGGAGAATGGAAATTGTCACCAAAATATGTAGATCCTAGAATACAGACTGAAGATGAAGGAGAGGTATTTGATGGATATAATGATTTTCACTCCTCAGATGAGAATAGTGGTTGGGAGGATGAATAGTAATTTAGTAATGCTAGTTAGATGAAGATTTCTCCTTGTTCTCATTTTTGAACCATATTTTAGGTACCATTTCCGCCCCCAAGCATCTGAAAGTGTTGTACAGCTTATAAATATACCATATCATGCTTTATACAGTGAAAAAATCTTGTGAAACAGTGCAGAACTCGTTGAAAACATGTTGTACCAGGTTTTGTGACCAGTTGTGTGATGTGACATGACAAAACATTGCCACAGCTATATGTGACATTGCCGACCCCCATAAAAAGTTCAAAGCAGAAATCAAGAAGCATTGGGATACAACGGACAACAGACCTATCACTTGGTTTTTAGGATTTGAGATCAAACGTGATCGGAAAGCTAGAACGATATCAATTAATCAATGTGCCTACATTGAATCTATGGTTGACAAGTCTAGACTCACCAATGCAAAGCCAGTAACTACACCAATGGAACCTGGAGCCCAATATTCGACTGACCAATGCCCATCTTCCGTTAATCAAAACTCCCAAATGCAAGGAATACCGTATAGCGAGGCGATTGGCAGTGTCCTTTGGCTGGTTGTTGTATCAAGACCCGATGCGGCCTATGCAGTCGGTATATTATCTCAATTTATCCAGAACCCTGGGATCGCACACTGGGAAGGATTAAAAAGGGTCATTAGATACTTGGGATCAACAAAATCATATTGGCTTACCTTTGGAGGTCGATTGAATGTGTTTGTAGAGGGGTACTGCGACACAGATTGGGCGAGTCAAAAGCATTGTCACTCAATATCCAGGTACTTGTTCCATTTTGGGTAGCGATGCCAAAGTTCGGTTCAGTTCGGTTCTTCAACCATTTTTGAAGAACCGAGAACCGAACCGAAGGGTCCCCTGCTGAACTGAACCGGAACCAGAACCGGAACCGATAGAACCGGTTCTCACAGTTCAGTTCAGTTCTAGAACCGGTTCGGACCGTCGAACCGATAACAATATTAACAAAAAACCTTGTAAACCTTGAGAATGTGTTTTCTCCATTCAATTTCCTTACATTTTTCTCTTTTGGTGGTAATACATATTGTTAATTCATTATTACATACACATAGTAGCCTACTAAAATAAACCCACAGTGGGTTGTTGTTGCTCTTATCGTAGCCTATTGAAAGAAAATAATAGCTCATTTGTAAAGTTGTCGTTTGCTTGGTCATTCAGTCGTTCGGTCATTTGTTCATAGTTGTCGTTTGTTCGTAGTTGTCATTTGTTTATTGTCGATCGTCGTCATTATTCAACCATCATTCATTTGTCGCCATTTATCTGTCGTAGTTTTCATTAGAATTAAATAAAAATTAGAAAAAAACCTCACAAGAGGTTGTTGCGGGTGGTGGGGATGTTCTTAGGTGTTTCTTGGATAGGTCCTGGGCGTCATACGCATCGTATACGTCATATGTCAATCGTAGCTGTCCATAGAGTTAATAAAAGATAAAGAAAACAACTGGTGGGCGTTTGAAACAAGGGCATGGGCGTCTAACAGGAGGGTCGTAGTGGTGCAAGTGATGGTCGAGTTGTGGTCCTCGCCGTCGTTCGACATGGTGATGGTTGTTGTCGTCGGTAGTGGTGGCTGCAAGCGAGCGGTGGTCTGCTATGGCCGTCGCCATCGTTTGGCATTCATTGTTCATCGTTTGTCTGTAGTAGTTTATATTAGATTTAAATTTAAATTTTAAAGGAAATACCGGCGAAGGTAGGTACCAGTGCTTGTCATCGTTCTGCTCGGCATTCGTCCATTCATTGTCCCTGGTTCATTCGTTCATCGTCGTTTGTTTATGTTCATTCATCCATTTTTGGTGTTTGTTGTTTGTTGTTTGTCTGTAGTAAGTTATATTAGATTTAAATTGAAATTTCTAAAAAAATACCGGCGAAGGTAGTACTGGTGCTCGTCATCGTTGTGCTCGGCATTCGTCCATTCATTGTCCTTGTTTCAATTGTTCATCGTCGCTTGTTTATATTCGTTCATCCATTTTTGGCGTTCGTTGTTCGTCGTTTGTCTGTAGTAGGTTATATTAGATTTAAATTGAAATTTTTAAAAAAAATACCGGCCAAGGTAGTACCGGTGCTCGTCATCGTTGTGCTTGGCATTCATCCATTCATTGTCCTTGGTTCGTAAGTGGAGACTTGGAATCCATGGGTAGCCTGATCAATGATGATAGTTGAGTAATTACGGATGTGATGGGCTACATGGAACACCTGCATTAACGCTGGCGGCTGGAACACTTACAGGAGTGAGATCATTGATTGCCAAAGTGGGAACCGAAGTAGAGACTCGAAGGTCATGGGGAGTCTGATCAATGACGATGGTTTAATACTTAAGGATGCGATGAACGAAGTTGAACGCTCACAGTAATGCCAGCAACTTGAATAGCTTGTGTGCTTGCAGCTGCAGCAGTAAGGGGACGGATAGCATGGGAATCAGCGGTGCTGGTGTTGATGGTCGACGTCGAAGTTGCTGGTTCAGGGCTTGAACCCGGGGCATCGTTGTTTGTTATCCGCTCATTCATTCATTCGTCATCTGTCTCATTCGTTCATTCGTCGTTATCGTGCGTCATTGCTGGGTCTGGTGATCATCAGCGAAAGCCGAGAACACATTGTGTAAGCAACTCACCGAGAGATTTTGTGCCAATTCCAGCGACTGGAACACTTACAGGAGCAAGATCATCGATTGCCAAAGTGGGAACCGAAGTAGATGGGTAGTCTGATCAATAACGGTGGTTAAATGCTTGAGGATGCGATGGGTGAAGTTTAATGCTCACAGTACTAATGTCAGCGACTTGAATAACTGCGCCAGCTGCAGCTTTAGCAGGCACGGATAGCATGGCATCAGCGGTTGTTTTGATGGTCGATGTCTGTTCGGACCGTCAGAGATGAAGTTTGTCGGCGTCATTGCTGGAGTCGTTGACATTGTTGTCACTTGTATTTGTTGACATCGCTAAGGGTTGATGTCTTTCAAGCTCCGACTGCCAAAATGTCGGGTCCAGCGCCTAATACCAGTATTTTATAGATTATAAAATCAATTCTCGACAGAAAATTTAGGGGAAAATACTACCAGAAAGTTCGGTTCGAACCGGTTCGAACCCGGTTCTCAAAATTTTAAAAATCTGAGAACCGAGAACCGGACCGACAGCCCAAGATTCTTGGACCGAACTGAACTGAACCTGAACCGACGGTTCGGTTCTTTCGGTTCTCGGTTCTTGCGTCAGTTCGGAACCGAACTTTGGCATCGCTAATTTTGGGCAAGGCGCAATATCTTGGAGTTCAAAGAAACAACATATCATTGCGTTGTTGAGCACAGAAGCCGAATACATTGCACTTACTCACGCAGCCAAGGAAGCCTTGTGGATGAGGAGCTTCGTAAACAAGATGTGAGGATTGAAGCCGGGACCTGTTCCAGTCAATTGTGACAACCAAGGTGCATTAGCGCTTGCGAAAGACAACAAATTCCACTCGAGGACCAAGCATATTGACCTGCAATATCATGTTATTAGAGAAATCATACAGGACAACAAGATGGAAATAAATTACATACCGACCGACAAGAATGCCCCAGACATTTTCACCAAGGCATTAGCGAGACCAAAGTTTGTGCAGTTCATCAAGAGACTGGGTCTAGGGGAGTTGAAGAAGAAGTGACTTTCAAACTCAGTCATAACGACAACAATAACCTCCATCGTGTAATTGATAACCCGATCAGCACATGTGTCATCACATGACAGACGTGCACATAATTTAGGGCATCAACAGTGTTTCGCTCGAGGGGGAGTGTTGAAATATATGAGTATCACCCGTTGATTGTTGTCCAGGTATTTTATCTTATCATTTTTTATCTATCATTTTGGATCATAGAGTACATTACATAATCACATTTGTTTAAGTCACGGATTTACTTTCCTACAAGTCTCAACTTTTATTCTAAAGTTGAGACTTACTATTTCTTTGCTCTAGCTGTGAAATATTCTAACAAAGGCAAAATTCACAGAAAGGAAGACCATCCATTCTTGCGCAGTGAGGCATGTGAAATAAAAGGAGATGAAAAGAAAAAGAAGCTGGAGTATGTGGATCACAATGAAGCCCGTACTGAACAACAAGCAGCCACCAGGATAAAAACTAAAGAGAGAAGGCAAATAGATGCAGAATGAGCAGCTGAAGTCAGAATAAACCTCAAAAGAACCACCTTTTCAGATTTAAAAGGCCTAGCTCTGAATAGGGATACTGAAGTTCAGTTCGGTTCGGTTCAGGACCCATTTTCTCAGAACCAGAACCAGAACCACTTAGGAAAACTAGAACCAGAACCAGAACCAGAACAGAACCAACAGAACCGGTTCTCTTGGTTCGATTCTGGTTCAGAACCAGTTTGAACCATAAGAACCAGTTAAAAATAGACTTTTGTTAGGATATCACCAATTAGACAAGAATTTTTCATTTTAAGTTTTATTTTCTAAAATTACACCTTATTTATAAATATATCTTAAAAGTTGAGGCCAGAAGTTTGTAGTATTGGTGTTATAACCATGACATCACTAATAGCAAACATGAAAAGAAAAAATACTATTGTTAGGTAACACTCAGTTTTCCATCCAATCAGTCCAACTCCTGACTTTCAGTCTTTCACATGAACACCCAGACCCAATGAGCTTCACACCCAAGCCCAAACCTAATTCCAAAACTGTAAATTCCACCTCACCAACAAACTTAGTTCCCCTCTCATTTCTACTCTTCATTTTCATTTGGCCCCAACTTTCACCTGAGTCTAGCCCCTGAACATGACCAGTTCAGCCCAAACTCTTAATTATTTTTTATAAAAGGTCTAAATTGTTTACCTCTTATTCTAGATAAATCAGTGAAAGGTAAAACTAATAATATTACTAATGAAATACAAACTTGTTATTTTTCATTTATTCTGGTATTGTACCACTTATCATTTTATTATTTTCACATGACACTATTTGATTATTTATTTTCCATAACTCCATTATCTTTATATTAGTATTTAAATCCCCCCTCACTTTAGCAGGGATCCTTATCCTTTCCTCTTTGGATCCTCTGCTAGGTGACAACTATAAATTGGATTCTTGCAATATGAGTATATTAATAACAATGGTAAACCTGAAGTTATAAAGTAAATGAGACATGTTATTGATTATGTACTATGCCAGACTAAAGAATGATGTACTTCTGATTGGAAATATATAGTGTTGGTGACTTGAATAAATATTTTCATTATAGATACAGGTAGTGTGTCATTTAACATGCAAATAAGTAGATATCTTACTTAAGTATTTGCCTTGGGATAAAGTGGTTCAGAACTGGTTCTCAGATTTCTGGCCAATCCAGAACCAGAACCAGAACCAGATGGCTGGGGGTGAACCAGAACCAGAACCGAACCAGAACCGCGGTTCGGTTCAGCTGGTTCTGGTTCTCTGGACCGGTTCAGAACTGAACTTCAGCATCCCTAGCTCTGAAGCAGCAATTGAAAATATTCAAGCTTGCTGGAGCACCAAATCTGAAGAAAATAAATACAAGTACCCAGGTGGGTGACATTAGGGAAGACCTGATGTATTCAATTCACCTACACAGGCAAGGGGAGTGGGTTCCTGCAGTGGAGATAGAAGATGATACTGGGGAAGACTTTGCTTGGGAGTCAGAAGCTGATGAATCAGACAGTTGAGTTAATTCTGCAGTATAATTACCATTTTTTGTCATAAATATAATTCACTACATGTTCCTATGATACTATAATACATTTATAATACAAAAAAATCATCCAAAACAGGGCAGAACTGAGTGAGTAAGCTTGTTTCACACTTTGTCACGTATTTGGCAGTGTGACGTGACATAACGCTGCCAAATGAGGAGGAAAACTGGAGATTGTAGTTGTCGTCTTTCCCCCTTAGAGCCCGAGAAGGTGTGTAAAAAATAATAAGGAGGGTGATGAAGGTGTTTTGGAGGGTTAGGAAGAAGTTCCCCCCATATGTTGAGAAATGGCGAACGACAGTTAACAATCGCGCAAGCAAAGGCATGGCATGGCATTGGCATGTGTCAGTCAGCATCAACACATTGAATAGTAAACCGTTAGAAGAACTCATTAAGAAGTATCTGCAGAACCTTCATAGTCGAACTTCCAACCACAACCCCAATCCCTAACCCTTTTGAAAGCGAGTATTTTAGACATTTTACATCTGTGATGTTAAGACTTTCGACACTCCGACAATTGAATTTCCAAGTTACCTGGTCTCCTCTTGCCACGTCGTCTTGCTTTTGCCTCCTTCTCTGGCAACAAACTGCTCTGCTATTGGTACTTCCATGGAGGCATTCCTCTTCTTGTCTATTGTAGGTCTAACCATTGATGTACCTGCGGTGGGGTCAGACCGCAAGTAGTACATAGTTTGAGGGGTTGATGTAGTTCTCTTCAATAGGTGATAGTGAGGTTTTATGAGGTGCGAAGGTTCGCTTTAAAGTGCAAGATAATGTGCAGAAAAAGCGAAGCCTGCAGGATGATTTTGAAGGAGTGCTAGTGTAGCTTAGCACGATGTTCCAAAGGTGGGATCAAAACTGTGGTAATTCGTCCATTCTCCTCTCTTCCGTTGCCTTACCTTACTTGCTACTGCTAATAATATAGTAACTAGCAAATAGCTAAGTGCGGAAAGGTGAAACAGAAATGTAAAATGTGGGTAAAAGCGGAGTCACATGGATCCGGTAAATTGGTAATGAAACATAGGAGATAAGAGCCAAATAAAGGAGACAAGATAAAAATAAAGGTGATGAGTAATACAGCCACCTGAGTGACCTTTGTTTGAGTTGTGTTTAATGATTGCAAGAACAGCTGGCAACTGCAAATGATAATGCGAATGTTGGTGATGACTGCAAGCATCTGCGATGATCTGCAAGTGTTCTGCGATGAGCTGCGAGTATGTGCGAGTATGTGCGATGACCTGCGATGATCTGTGATGATCTGTGATGACCTGCGATGATCTGCAAGTATCCGCAATGATATGTGAGCATCTGTGAGCATCTGCAAGTATACTGCGAAGGTTGTGAAACCGCAAAAATGGTGCATTTACATCCCTAGACATCTCCTGGGTCCTATCACCGTCTAATTAAGTTTGCACTTATTAGATACACTAATACAGAGAACCTCCGAGAGAAATTGATGATATTAGCCTCAAAGTCATTACAAAATGAACCAATGTTATTGTTAAATGTTAATCAATCGTTCTTATTTTGAACATACTTGACTGAACGGAGTAGGAACTTATGAGAAGACTTTGCCCCATTCCCCAATGAAATTTATGAAAAATGGTTCAAATCTACATCAGAAAAAAATAACCTTGGCCTGGCTGGCTCTGGCTGCCCTGGGCTGCCCTGGCCAGCCCTGAACATCTTTGGCTAGGTTTAAAAATCTGAAAAAAATATAA